>LQNS02278141.1:1564111-1594697 GCA_001587735.2 Parhyale hawaiensis | reverse complement strand
TTGTCCAAAACTGCAGACAGGTGTCCCGAATTCGTCCCGTTTATTGAAGTTTCATTCGATGAGTGAAAATTTATCACGTGTGAGTCTTCTAAAAACTCATTACTTAGCATAATTGAGATTTCAGTCAGTTCAACATAAGCGAGTCGCTTCAAACACTTGGAACACGATTCAAAACGACGAAGCTAAAGTTCCTGTCAATAGTTCCGGAGAAGTTAAGTCAAGTGGGCTTGATTTTAGTTCAACTTTTATGTCCCAATTCGACCACGCCCTTAGGCCCGCTTGATTTAAGCTAAGCTCATTGGGTTTATGTCCTAATCGAACGTGCGTTAAGTTAAGTTAAGTTGCAGGGCGCTCATCATACATCGAAACCATTCATTTTTTTTACAGTACATCTGAATAGTGTGAGTACAATGTAAGTGCATCGTCAAGTGTATGAGAACATATAGAACGCTTTTTGTGAATGATTTGAACGTGCAGTGCCTTATCATTCTTTAAAACGTTATTCGTAGTACGCGTAAAGTGCCACGAATTTCCTGTATCAACTGACCAGTGTCTACATACAATGTGTGTGTATGTTACAACAAACAAGCCGAACCCAGCGTACTGCTTCGGTAATAAGTGAGATGAATCAGCAGTTTCATAAACGGGTTGATATAAGTCAGATTTGTTTAGGCTAGATAGGGTAGGTTATGCCATGGTAATTAGGGTTCAGCAAGCATTACGTTAGCCTAGGCTAGATTAGGCACGGCTAGGTTGAGTTATGTCAAGCTTGAGAATAAAAAAACTGAGAACATAACCTACGTAATACTTCAGAAAGTACCCGTCGTAAACTGTTATAGTTATGCACGCATCTCTTATGTTACTGTTGATTGAACTAATAGAACCTGGCCTACTCTAACATAATTTAAAACACACCTATCCATTTAATGTATGAGTGATTCAATTCACTTATTGGCTAGGCATTGCGCGCAATGCTTGGTGATATTTACTCCCTATAACATGTACATAAAATACACAGACACAATATAAACTGCTAACACACGAGCAATTTTCACAAGTTGCTCTCATATAAACGAAGTTCAGGGAGGCCTATTAGTTATGAGAATAAAGTTCACGGCATGTAAATTGTGAATTTACGTAGTTTTTTCGAGATACGCATCTGAGTGCAACACCATCACTCTTCGCCCCTCCCACTGTGGCCTGTGACCTGCCGCGTCATTAGCTGCCCTGAGACTGTACTTGCTGAAAGGTTCAGGAAAAAATTTGCTTGCAGGTCGGCGCCCCACGACAGTGTCGTCAGGTGCTTGAGTAGGTTGAGTCTACGAATTCATTGCGTTCTCAGCATCTCGATGTGGGGCTTCCATGACAGTCTTCTATCTATTATCATTCCGAGGAATTTCACCTCTTCACAATAGTTTATCCGTTATCCGTACATTTCATGTTCAGGTGACTATACAAGTCTGGCACGTCTTATATGGAGAGCCGAAGTCTTGGCAGCAGAAAATGCGAAACCATGGTCGGTCGCCCAGTGACTAACGCGGTCAATGGCTCGCTTTAGTCGTCGGTGTGGAACTTCCAGATGTCTCGAGAGTCGAGGAGTATCTCGTCAGGTCATCTACGTATAGAGACCCGTGCACGAATTGGGGAAGGTTTGGTTTGATGTCGTTTATTGCCAGCAGGAACATGAACATTAGTAGAGTAGATGGCTGTCGATGGACCAATAGGCTCAGAGAGGTTAGATATTGCCGTGACGCCATGATCTACAGAAAAAAATAATGGACGCCTAACCCGTATGCAATTGCTGGTTGCCAAATCTAAAGAAAAGCTGCCCCAAAATAAAGCCAACCTCCGGAATACGGGTCAATGGAACACCGCAGCCAATGGGACACTGATGCAAGTGGGATGAGTTTCAGCACAATGGTTGAGGTTCTGACACGAAACGTTCTATTGGTAACTGAGAATAATGAAAAAACAGCCTCTGAAGCATTTAGAAGTTGAATGAGTCACGGATATGGTTTCAGTGCTGCGGAGGGTGTTACCTTGAGCCTCGCAGTACCGATTCTTATCCAGACGAGTTTGAAGCGTACTGATTGTTCCAGTACTTAACTTCCTATGCAAAAGCCTAGGCCTATATTCCAGGTTTTTAACAATCAATTAAATCAGTGCCGAACAGCACTATCGAAAACGGTTATTAAATAAGATAGACTATCATAAGTTGCTACTTGAAGAATCGTTGAAAAAGATGCGAGATAAAAAAAACTGTCCAAAAACATTTTTCAGTACAGTACAGCCGCACTTACTCTTGTGTCCAATGGCACAAGCCAACTCGGAGCCAAGGAATCCGCCACCCACAATCGTGATATGTTTGCCCTGCGACACCACCTTCTCCAGCTTCCTGTAGTCCGCTACACCTCGGAAGAGTGTCGTCTTCTGCACCACATCAGAACCTGCTCTGTCGATGATGGGCAGCGACTTGGGTTGTCCTCCTGCCAAGTTCACAAGAGAAAAAGGACTTTTACAGGTTAAACAGGTTCCAACACAAAATTACCTACCAACTGCAGTATTGTTCTCTATGTACCATACACGCTTACAGCACTCAACAGTCATTCAGGATGATGCTGGTACAATATGCAAATTGCAACGCAAGAAAATTATAAAAAACACTGCGCTTCTTGCCACTAGAAATTAACATACAAAACAAAGAAACCTCTACGGTCACTCCAAACAGTAAGTAAATGACCCAGACAAGCAACAAGACATAGAGCACTACTTACCAGTAGCATGAAAATAGGTACTCTTCCTATCGCACAAGCAGGCAAAACGGAAAATTCACCACAGTCACTTCTGCACAATATGAAAAGAAATCAGAAGTTGGACAAGACACAGCACAACTCACCAGTAGCAAGGAGGCACTTTTCGTATCGTATGGCAGTTCCATCCTCCAAGAAAGCAGTTTTGAGCATAGGATCGAGTTTGGTAACTTTGACGTTCTTTAGGAGCGCCACCCCACCGTTGGGGCGAGTGTTGAGTTCGGTGGTGGGCGTGTAGTACTGCGGGTGCTCGAAGTAAACGCTGTACGTGGGAAATTTTTATTACTTTGAAAAGTGAAAGCCTAAATCTCCATTACATACAAAGGTTATCCAACAGAGGAAGAAATAAGGACTAAGCATTAACATAAATTGTATACTGGAGTTAGGTAGCTACTCAACATATATTCCGCAGGGGTGGGACCAAGTCGGAACATGTGCAATAACACACACTACCTACATGCGCACAATGTACTCTTGAGACATGCTGGGATGTGGATTGCAGCGCAAAATTTTACTCAAAGATTCCTTGACATCTCAAGTTATTTAAGTTTGGGGTTTTTAGATTTTCAGTTATCATTGGACACACTCGGGCAATTTTAGATTTTTTAAGTGATGCAACATATTAAACAAGTTTTTCTGTATGAGAATCAGAAGTAAGAGAACTAGCTATAGAACTATTACCTTAATAATGAACTACACGTAAATTTGAAAATTGTAGGTTAGCTAAACCCACAAACTAAGTAAAAAAAAAACTAGGTATTCACAGTGGTAGCCTACGCTCAAGCGATTATCAAGTAGATATCAGCTGCGAAAAGAAACACCAATTGGAAAGATTTCAAATGTTCGAGACAACAGACCTGCGAGACTTGCCATTCCACTGCTTGAAGAGCAGCGACTTGGGGGTGTTGGGGTCGTCACTGTACCACAGCTCCTTGCTCAGGGGAGGTCGCATGTACGGCTCCTCTCCTTCTCCGGACACCACCAATATCTGTGACACAAGCACAGTGGTTAGCAGGTTTGGACAGTGAGAGTTAGTACGATGGAAGAGGAGAGGCGCCAGTCAAGAGATCAGCTTGTCCCTGCAGCTCGATGAAAATGAGCCCGTTAGGCCTATGTTAGCTACAGTGCAAGTGGTATTTCGTGTCCACAAATTCAGTGTCGGCAATGACTGGAATCTGGACCGTTTGACTCTGAAACCCTGGTGGTCCGTGCATAGCAAATAGCTGCCATGCACAGAGGGAGCTTCAAATCACGAACGCTGCTATTGGCAAATAAAACCCTATGAAAGTAATATATGACCGGCAATTCTTGCATTAACTCATGCATGATATTCAACCCATGGAGCTTCATAAAAGGGAAATCAGAAAAATCTTTTACAATAGATTTAAAATAAATGGATTTGAGCCATAAAACAATTTGACTTACAAACCGAGTTCTGGAATTAAAGGATAAGTTCGTGAAGCATGAACTCCTGCATATATATAGGCTATATANTTTTACAATAGATTTAAAATAAATGGATTTGAGCCATAAAACAATTTGACTTACAAACCGAGTTCTGGAATTAAAGGATAAGTTCGTGAAGCATGAACTCCTGCATATATATAGGCTATATATACTGTAATATTGTTTAAAAATTAGATTAGCTACATACAGTACCGTCCAAAACTAAGGGACAAATTTGTGACAGCGTAAGTTGACCAGATACAAGGTATCGTGTTGCCACTGCCTGGTGCACAGCTATAAATATGAGCGACGCTAGGGAACGGTAGCTCATTTCCAGTGTAGACCCCTGACATAGCGGTCTATACTCTGATTACCTATCCAACCACCTATGTTGATACGCCTCTTCACCTGTATTCAGTATTCTAATACAGAGAACTATACATGTCACTGATGGTCTTCTTACCCCTACAGCATAGAACACAGTCTGACGATTGAGCCCCGCATCCGTCGAGGTAGACAGTTCTTCGAGGTACCAGTACCACCGAACGCTGCAGCCACGCATTCACGAAGTTTCATAACGGCATGACTTTTTTCAAGCATGCCAGGTACTTCTTCTTCCGCTCATTATTAGCCAGTAAGATGTTGATTATGGTGTTAAAATTTGAGACATGTATGAAGGATAATAAAAAAGTTATGAACAAAATGCTCTTCTCTTGAAATTTACAACATCCAAAACTAAGGGACAAACAAGAAAAAAATGCATTCAACTCAATATTTTGGTAAAAATATTTAGCAAAATGGTGGTGAACAATCAATATTTGGTAAACAGTCCCTTGCTTTCGATTAGGCCTACAGCTGCACATCGTCGACTACATGACCGAATAAGACTCTAAAAATCTTCAGCAGTAATTTTCGTCTATTCCTCTTCAAGTTTTATCCAAAGATTTTCCATATTGATGGGGTTTCTTGCCATAACTTTCACCCCTAGGGTTTTCCAAACATTCTCCATTGGAATTTTAAGGTCAGGACTTTGTGGTGGCCAATCCATAACTTCGATATCTTGCTCCTCCACGTAACTCATGACAGTCTTTGCCTTGTGGCAGAAGGCATTGTCTTGCATGAAGATAGGGCTGGGAACACCTGAGTTTACAACATTAGGCACGACAATACCTTCCAACAGATTTTTTATACACATGAGCATTCACACGGGTTTGCAAGGCAATGTCCCTTGACTAGAGAACATACCGAAAACCATCACGCTTAAACTGACAATTTCTCACCTTCGCGTCTTCTAACAAAGTTCATATCGTCATTAACAAACAAATTGAACTTGCTTTCAACACTGAAAAACACTCAAGCCCAATTTTCATGGGACCATTTAACATGCTTATTTGCAAACTCTAAAAAACAAACAAATTGAACTTGCTTTCAACACTGAAAAACACTCTAGCCTAATTTTCATGGGACCATTTAACATGCTTATTTGCAAACTCTAATCTCTTTTTCTTGTTCTTGGCACTCACAAGCAGTTTCTTCTGTGGGCGTCTTGAAAATAACCCTATTTCTTGAAGGCGCCGAGAAACTGTCTGATGTGAGACGTTCATCCATGTTGTGTCATTCATTTCCCTACTATCGCAGCTGAGGACTTAAAACAATCCTTCAATGACGTACGCTTGGATGACTCTGTAGTCTCTAACTGACGTTTTACGGTGCCTGCCGGCTATATTAGGGGCACCAATGCAGCTAGTTTCATCGTACGACTTTACTATCTGCCAACAACACTTTTTCGGACGGTTTACCTTCTCAGAAATTTCTGTAATAGTGAAATTATTCTTGTGCAAATTGATGATATCTTATCATAGGATATAATAAACTTCCTGACGTGGTGCCATCATATAACGAACAGCAATGTTTACAAATGGCAGGGTCAAACTTTGTCTTTGATGTAAATAAAGAAATAGACTGAATAAGAAATTAACTAAATTTTTCTTTTTTTTCTGTCCCTTAGTTTTGGGCGTTATAAATTTAAAGAGAAAAGCTTTTCATTCCCAACGTTTTTAGTATCCTTCATTTATGTCTCAAATTTTAACACAACAATCAACATCTTACTGGCTAACAGTGTGCAAAAGAAGTACCTGGCATGGTTAGAAAAAGTTATAACGTTTTGAAAATTGGTCCCAACTTTTGGACGGTACTGCAGTTGACAATAGATGGACAAAGGGGCCAGTTCTCAGCTGCGAGTCAAAGCCAAAGCTTGATTTCGCTCAGAGTTTTAGCCAAACTTCACTCTGACCCGCTGTTGATACTTCAAACTTTCCTAATTAGCTACTGCGTGGTAATCAAAACAAGGGGCATGAATAGTAATAAGATTAAGGGGAAGTTTTAGAACCCATGCATGAAGGAAAACCAAGTGCAAAAGCAGGAAAGTAGAGTAACAAAAATAATTATCTACCGGAGTATAAACAATGAAAAAAGCCAAGGATACAGAAAATAAAAGCCATTCTATAAGCCTAAAGCTAAGGTAATATATGGGGCCACTGGGCATCATATTTTTTAACCTACTGCTGACTTTCACAAAAAGAAGCATCGTGGCAATATTTAAATTAACCTGTCGAGGTCGCAGCAAGCAGTTGCACTAAATATAAACGAAGTGAAGAACAAAATATAATGCAGCACTGAAAGTGGATTTTAAAAAAGAACAGTAGACTCACCTTGGCTTTTGGGTCTGCAGATTTGATGGCTCTGAAGGCAGAAACAGAGGCAGTGCCCGCTCCCACAATCAGGTAAGGAACATAGCCAGGCACCAGTTGACCTGCACCACAGGTTTGGTACACTACATTCGTGAGACATGCACAGATCTCTGTTGCTGTGTATGGTATCGATGAACATGTGTACAATTCTATCTTTGTGAAAGTGGCGATTTTTTTTAATGCAAAAGCTGGTGCTGCTGCAGCATCTCTGGTAGCTAGTTCAATAAGTTGAGTAATTTACTAGTTTTCCACTGCAGCTGCTACCATACTTGGAGATTCAGTACCTACTGAATTTCAATCTAAATAGCTATATGTACATATTTTTTATAATTTTATCTACGCTAAGTAGTACCCTACAGTTTAAGCCTATGTACGGCTCTCTAGTACTGCTAGTTTTCACACAGGAAGTTGTTAAAGCCAAGTGGACGGCTACTAGCATGGTGGACGGGTACTAGACATGTTACCCTANTTTACAATAGATTTAAAATAAATGGATTTGAGCCATAAAACAATTTGACTTACAAACCGAGTTCTGGAATTAAAGGATAAGTTCGTGAAGCATGAACTCCTGCATATATATAGGCTATATATAATATTGTTTAAAAATTAGATTAGCTACATACAGTACCAACCGTCCAAAACTAAGGGACATATTTGTGACAGCATAAGTTGACCAGATACAAAGCATCTTGTTGCCACTGCCTGGTGCACAGCTATAAATACGAGCGACGCTAGGGAACGGTAGCTCATTTCCAGTGTAGACCCCTGACATAGCGGTCTACACTCTAATTACCTATCCAACCACCTATAACGATACGCCTCATCACCTGTACTCAGTATTCTAATACAGAGAACTATAAGTGTCACTGATGGTCTTCTTACCCCCACTGCATAGAACCTTGTCGTCTGACGACTGAGCCCCACATCCCTCGAGGCAGACAGTTCTTCGAGGTACCAGTGCTGCAGCTACGAGGTACCAGTGCTGCAGCTACGAGGTACCTACCAGTGCTGCAGCTACGAGGTACCAGTGCTGCAGCTATGCGTTCACAAAATTTCAAAACGGCATAACTTTTGTCAACCATGCCAGGTACTTCTTCTTCCGCTCATTATTAGCCAGTAAGATGTAGATTATTGTGTTGAAATTTGAGACATGTATGAAGGATAATAAAAAAGTTATGAACAAAACACTTTTCTCTTGAAATTTATAACATCCAAAACTAAGGGACAAACAAGAAAAAAATGCATTCAACTCAATATTTTGCTAGAAATATTTAGCAAAATGGTGGTGAACAATCAATATTTGGTAAACAGTCCCTTGCTTTCGATGAGGCCTACAGCTGCACATCGTCGACTACATGACCGAATGAGACTCGAAAAATCTCCAACAGTAATTTTCGCCAATTCCTCTTGAAGTTTCATCCAAAGATTTTCCATATTGATGGGGTTTCTTGCCATAACATTCACCCCTAGTGTTTTCCAAAGATTCTCCATTGGATTAAGGTCAGGACTTTGTGGTGGCCAATCCATAACTTCGAGATCTTGCTGTTCCACGTAACTCATGACTGTCTTTGCCTTGTGGCAGAAGGCATTGTCTTGCATGAAGATAGGGCTGGGAACATCTGAGTTTACAATATTAGGCGCGACAATACCTTCCAACAGATTTTTATACACCCGAGCATTCACACGGGTTTGCAAGGCGATGTCCCTTGACTAGCGAACATACCGAAAACCAACACGCTAACACTGACAATTTCTCACCTCGCGTCTTCTTAAAAAGTTCTTATCGTCATTAACAAAACAAATTGAACTTGCTTTCAACACTGAAAAACACTAGCCCAATTTTCATGGGACCGTTAACATGTTTGTTTGCAAACTCTAATCTCTTTTTCTTGTTCTTGGCACTCACAAGCCCCACAACAGTGGAGGAGATTGATAGGGTGGTGAAAAGATTGAAGGAAGGGAAAGCGGCTGGATTTGACAAGATTCCATGAGTTCTACAAAAATGGAGGGCAAAGGATGATTGAACTGCTGAATGAAGTGAATGTGAGGGTATGGGAGGAAGAAAGGGTTCCTAGAGACTGGAATGAAATTATGGTTATTTTAATTCATAAGGGGGGGGAGTAAGTCAAGGAAATTGTTAGGTACCTAACTACAGACCAATAGCTCTTATGAATACAGTGGGAAAAATATTTTGTGCAGTATTGAACGAACGTATGAGAGAGATTGCTGAGAGGTGTGGTCTGCTGGGAGAAGAACAGAATGGGTTTAGAGCTGATAGGAGGGGAGAAGATAACCAGTTTATAGTGAGAGAAGTTATTGAGTGTTTTCAAAGACAGAAGAGTAGTGTTTACATGGCTTTTCTGGATGTGGAGAAGGCTTATGACCGTGTGGATAGAAACATTCTATTTCAGGTTTTAGGTAGGTGTGAATTTAGTGTTGAGGTGATCAATATATTAAGGAGTATGTACACGGATACCAAGGCTAAGTTTGTACAGGGGGAAGTTGAGACAGAGTGGACGGAGAGTGTTCGGGGGTGAAGCAGGGGTGTATTTTGTCACCTTTACTATTCGGACTATATACTCAGGAGTTGGCTGTGCGGGTAAACAGGTGTGGGCGGGGTACGAAAGTGGGGGCAGATAAACTCAACATTTTGATGTATGCGGATGATGTTGTTTTTAGTGAAAGTGGTGAGGGTCTGCAAGTAGCTTTGGATGCAGTTTCAGACTATGGGAGGGATTTTAGAGTCAAGTTTAGTAAGTTGAAGAGTCACGTATTGGTTGTGAATGGGGGAGGGATGATGTACAGACTTGGGTGCTGGCAGGGGAAGATGTACAGAGAACACACAGGTACAAATATTGGGGCATGGTGGTGGATTAGTTTGGTATGGCTGAGACCTTGAATGTGAGACTTGGTAGGGCGTATCAGTGGTGCGGTAGGTTGACGAGTGTAGGGAAAGTGAGAGCGAATAAATATGAAGTTATTAGAGGGCTTTGGAAGGGGATGGCAGTCCCTAGCCTCATGCATGGAATGGATACCTTGCCAGTGAGTGCGCAAGTCTGGGATAAGCTGGAGCTAGTACAAAATTTGGTAGGTAGGGCAGCCTTGGAGGCAAACAGGTTGGTAGGGGTGGAGGAGATTCGGGGGATATGGGATGGAGCACTTTCTGGGACAGAATAATGAAGGGGTGCCTGAATTTTAAAGTGAGAATAGATAAGATGGGTGAAGAAAGATGGGTAAAGAAAGGGCGTGTTTGGGTAAATGGTAACAGTAAATGGGATTTAATGTGTAGAAGACTTATGACTAAATGTAATTATCAGGCCGTGTGGAGGGTGCCAGTGGTGGGGGAGGTGACAAATGGTTGGAGGTTGATCAATGAGAGAGGTAAGGGCTTGGACTGGGAGGTTGCTAAGTGGAGGAGGGTTATTGACACAAAAGTTCAGGATATTGGTTTGCGTAGGTGGAGGGAGGGAATGATGGGGACGAGAAATCTTGACTTATATAGGAAGGACAGCCCTAGGCACGAAATGTTTGATGATGGTACCTTTGGGAGTGAACTTCTTTTCAAAGCTAGGACTAAGAGCTTATGATAAATTATAGAACACATAGGTGGAATGTGTGGGGTAGTAGGAGATGTATGACGTGTGATTTGGATGTGGATGAGAGTGTAGAACATGTAGTGGTTGAGTGTCGTAGGTATGAGTGGGAAAGGAGTGTTTTGATGGAGGTGATGAAAAGGGGCAGTGTGGAGATGAGGTTGTGAGTGGTCTGACAGGGAGGATAGGGGGACAAGGGTGGTTTTGGGTTTGGAGACTGGCATGACTGAGGGAGCTATAAGTGGTTTTAAGACCTTTCTGGAGAGAGTTTGGGGGGCTAGGGAGAGGTGTGTGATGGGGCTGGGGGATGGAGGGGGGAGGTGGGGTCTGTAGGATGAATTGGTGCTTAGTTTGCAATTTGCCGGTTGCTATTTTAGCAGTACTCGGCTGAAATGAAAGCCCTAACATTGGTTAGACTCCGAGTCAAAGTCAAAGCGGTTTCTTCCGTGGGCGTCTTGAAAATAACCCTGTTTCTTGAAGGCGCCAAAAACTGTCTGATGTGAGACGTTCATCCATGTTGTGTCATTCATTTCCCCACTTATCGCACCTGAGGACTTAAAACAATCCTTCAATGACGTACGCTTGGATGACTCTATAGTCTCTAACTGATGTTTTACGGTGCCTGCCGGCTAAATTAGGGGCACCAATGCAGCCAGTTTCATCGTACGACTTTACTATCTGCCAACAACACTTTTTTTAGGCGGTTTACCTTCTCAGAAATTTCTCTAAATAGTGAAATTATTCTTGTGCAACTTGATATCTTGTCACAGGATATAATAAACTTTCTGACGTGGTGCCATCATATAACGAACAACAATGTTTAGAATGGCAGTGTCAAACTTTGTCTTTGACGTAAATAAAGAAATAGACTGAATAAGAAATTAACTAAATTTTTCTTTTTTGTCTTGTAGTTTTGGACGTCATAAATTTAAAGAGAAAAGCTTTTCATTCCCAACGTTTTTAGTATCCTTCATTCATGTCTCAAATTTTAACACAATAATCAACATCTTACTGGCTAATAGTGTGCAAAAGAAGTACCTGGCATGGTTAGAAAAAGTTATAACGTTTTGAAAATTGGTCCCTAACTTTTGGACGGTACTGTACTACTGCAGTTGACAATAGATGGACAAAGGGGCCAGTTCTCAGCTGCGAGTCAAAGCCAAAGCTTGATTTCGCTCAAGAGTTTTAGCCAAACTTCACTATGACCCGCTGTTGTAACTTTAAACTTTCCTAGTTAGCTACTGCGTGGTAATCAAAACAGGGGGCATGAATAGTAATAAGATTAAGGGGAAGTTTTGGAACCCGTGCATGATGGAAAACCAAGTACAAAAGCAGGAAAGTAGAGTAACAAAAATAATGATCTATCGGAGTATAAACAATGAAAAAAGTCGAGGATACAGAAAATAAAAGCCATTCTATAAGCCTAAAGCTAAGGTCACATATGGGGCCACTGGGCATCATACTTTTTAACCTATTGCTGACTTTCACAAAAAGAAACATCGTGGCAATATTTAAATTAACCTGTAGAGGTCGCAGCAAGCCGTTGCACTAAATATAAACAAAGTGAAGAGCAGAATATAATGCAGCACTGAAAGTGGATTTAAAAAAGGAACAGTAGACTCACCTTGGCTTTTGGGTCAGCAGATTTGATGGCTCTAAAGGCAGAAACAGAGGCAGTGCCGGCTCCCACAATCAGGTAAGGAACATAGCCAGGCACCAGTTGACCTGCACCACAGGTTTGGTACACTACATTCGTGAGACATGCACAGATCTCTGTTGCTGTGTATGGTATCGATGGACATGTGTACAATTTTATCTTTGTGAATGTAGCGATTTTTTTTAATGCAAAAGCTGGTGCTTCTGCAGCATCTCTGGTAGCTAGTTCAATAAGTTGAGTAATTTACTAGTTTTCTACTGCAGCTGCTACCGTGCTTGGAGATTCAGTACCTACTGAATTTCAATCTAAATAGCTATATGTACATATTTTTTATAATTTTATCTAGGCTAAGTAGTACCCTACAGTTTGAGCCTATGTACGGCTCTCTAGTACTGCTAGTTTTCACACAGGAAGTTGTTAAGGCCAAGTAGATGGCTACTAGCATGGTGGACGGGTACTAGACATGTAACCCTACCGTACCTAGGTAATTCTAGCTTCTACACCTATGTACTATCAAATTGAGAGTGAGGCTCAATTACTGCATTGGTATAAAATATTAAAAAAAATTGTAATCATCATAATCACAGGAATAAATGTCAAAATCTACAATGGTATGCATCAAATTTCAGAAAACTCAGCAATATTATCAAGACTGTGTCAATAGAGGAATAAGAAGAATCACCGTGACTAACAAGAAAAGGCTTTTGTATTATTTCCAGCGAAGAACACTACACCAGTTTTGCTAAAATATTGCAACATTACTACAATAGGCCCATTCTTTTAGGATTTAAAAGGTATAAAATACATTGAAGTAAAGCCAATACTAAGGGATAGAAACCCACCATCTTTAAGAGTCTTGGATGGGTACTCCTTCTCCATATCAATAGCGGCAGGGGCAGCAGCAGCAGCTTTCTCTGGAGCGGAACTTGCCTCGGGCTTGGACTCCTTGGCAGGCTTGGGAGTAGGTTCTGCTTTAGGCTTTGGTTCAGGCTTAGGCTTTGGTGGAGCATCAGCCTTTGGTTGAGGTTTAGGTGCTTCTGGTTTGGGTTCAGCTTTTGGCTCAGGCTTGGGTGCAGGTGAACTTGTAACGGGTGGATCAGGGAACTTCAGGACAGGAACCTCTTGAGGCTCCACAACAATTTCGGAGTTGGATAGGATGGGAGGATCGAATGTGCCCTCATACTTTGGGCTCAGGTTGAAATTGAGGTATCCAGTCTGTTTGCCCTGAATAGAAATGTTTTAGCTAGAGCTGCAGCTAACAATTGTAGCTACGTGATATTAGCTACTACAGTTCGCTATTAGTCCTAATCACAGAATCCGTCCAATGGCACAAGATATCAAAGAGACCATAGGTAGCTCTCTGTGTCAGTGAGTAAATATAGGTATTATTTGAGCCTCTTAATACACAACTATGATATTTCAAGAGAGAGGAGAAAAAGGAGGAAAGATGCAATACATCAGTGGAAATGTAGAACTCATGCACGAGTGCGTTTGCAAATAGGATCAATATAAGCCAATGGGAATAGCAAGTCAGGAGATAAGGGCAAGAAAAAAATCACAACATCAACAGTAGAAGTATGAAAATGCAGGAAGCAAAGTGAGCATGAATGCCAGAACATTCCACAGCCCTAGCTAAGGCTGGGCCCAACGTCCTTATTGTGGGTCTGCTTTGCCGCTAGATGTTGTTTTTTCTCAACAGTGTTTGTGGCGAGGCATACGGGGCCATATTCCACAACCCAGCGACCTCCCCCTCCCCTCTTTTCCGCCTCTGTCTTTGCTTTCCTTCCCTTCTCTAACCTTTTTCTTCCATGGGAGGGCTCTCACTGTTCTCTGATCATCCTGAGCCAACCTCTCCTTGCTTTCTTACTTCAGAGCACCGGTGCGGCCTCTGGCATGGCTCTTGAGGGCCGGGATTGCCAAAAACTCTAGCCCTGGATACTCTTGCAGTGTGTGCAGCTGCACTGTCAAGGGAAGGGGGGCTGGACCTTTTGGTGCGGTGTCTGTGGCCACTGGGTCCATCGGCGGTGCTGAGGCCTTCGAAGTGCCTCGAGCGGGTCCGCCAATTAAACCTGCCCTGCCGATATGGTTCCGCTCCTCAGTCCAGCCCACAGCCTTTATGACTTCCTCCCACTCCACTACCTGTCCTCCTCCTCTTCCTTGTCGCCATCCATTTTCCCCCTGCTAATAAGTCTTCCCTTCCGCCCTTGATGGCCCCTGCTTCTGTGGGGAAGGTTCTCCAGGCATACTGCAATGGCATGTGGCACTGCCACGCAGAACTGGAGATTTTCATGCGCGAGCGGATTTTGGTTGCCTGTTTGCAGGAGATGAAGTTATGCAGTTGCTCTAATTTCATCAATTTCACTCATTTAGAATAAACAGCTTGCAACAGACTAACCAACTGGCCCACTCCCAGAGAGCAGTCAGGACTTACACTCCAGTTCTCTATGAGCTATCGCCATTAATCAAGAATCATGGAGAATTCAGGGGGAGAAAAGAAGAAAACATTACAGGGTCAGGCAAGGTGAAGATCGCGTGTGAACAATTCAGTGCTGCAGATCCAGGAGCTTGGAGACTAAGTAGCTATGTCATGATATGAACCATGGATTACTGTGGCTTAGAAGCTTTAGCCATTAGGAATTTCTTACTCACGGAGGACCAGTTCATAACTGTAGAAGATGTTGCTCCCAATATATCCCGAGATATTTTTTAAATGCATTGATCGACTCTGCACCAACAACTTTGGGGGTGGTCTATTCCAAATGTTCACTATGAAGTACGGTATGGGAAAAACTGCTGACTGAGAGTGATTCTTCAATCTTTAGGCTTGAATTTCTGGCGGTTGTCTCATAAAAGATCACTTTCATCTTCCTCAAAGAGTTCCGCTATAGGCTCGTCGTTAAAGCCATTCAAATAGCCTACTTAAATGTTTCTATTAGTTGGCCAATCAGTCGCCTTTGTTCCAGGGAGATGAGTCTCTGCCATCAGATGGGATAAACTTAGCCTAAGTGGGGGTAAGGACTTAATCTCCCTCATACACCATTCCCTGTCCTAAATCTGTAGCCAGCTTCCGGATGTTGATGGTTTGGAAATCTAAGGAGTAAGGGTTACCTCCGCCGAAAATTACCTATATATTTATAAGATTTACCTCCCTCCATGCTCCTCCTGCCCCGCCAATTTCTCCCCAAACTTCTTTCTTCCTTTGAACTCTATAAAGACCTCTGACGTGCCGGTCTATGGTGATTTCAGCACCTATCATGATTATCATCCTCCTTGGTCCCCACCTAACTATTATCGCTCCACTGGTAGAGACGAAGTGCTTCATGAGGTTATATGCTCCAGTGAGCTAACCGTCCTCAATGATGACCCGTCCCTCCTCCGCTTCCTCCAGCGAACCTATCTTCAGACAAGCAAGCATCACATCCCTGCTGGTCGAGTGAAGGACTTTGTCCCCTATCTCCCTGGCGATGCCTGGAACCTGGTCCAGGATCAGGATAAGGTCAGGGCCACTAACCTTACAGATCCCTTCCCTCTTAGGCCCTTCAGTGGCTCACTCTAAAACCCACTGTACGCGGACACTGCAGCACCGTATCCGCCAGCGTCACTCCCTCGACTGATCCTATACTTTGATTACTGTTGAAGATTGGCAGAGGGCGCTGCTGCGGAGTGGAGATTCCACTGTCGCTGGCCCTGATGGCCTCTGTATTCTCCATTTGCAAACCTTGAACATAGGGGGTTTAGATTTTTGTGCCAGATCTACAACGTGTCCTTACAAGAGGACTGTGTCCCATCCATTTGGTCCATGGCCGTCATCATTGTACTGCCCAAACCGGGAAACCAAATCGTGGGCGAGGGTTAAACCATATATTGCAGATTATAATTTGTGATGGACTATACATAGCTAAGAGAACTTTTGTTGCCCTCATTCTTGCTGGCAATTCCAAAGCTTCTTCTTATCTTGACTAGCTGGAATCAAATATCCCCCGTCATGGATACATTATTTAAATTGCATATGTAGAAAACAAATCACACCGCAGGAGGATACATAGGCATATCAGGTGTAATTATATAGGTAACAAGTTAGCAACCCCAAAATACAAGCCCATGAGATGCAAGCTAGTAGAATGTTTTAAGCTAGTCAAATGATAAGCAGACACACAGGGTGTTACAAATTCTTATTTCAATTCTCAGTCATATTCAGTACAGTAATCTCAAACCATAACAAGGGTGATGAATGTGGGGCGGCGACTTATACGTAGCTATCATACAATATAACATGAGCAATTGCAATGGTGTTTTGAGAGAGAGACAGCTTGGGATATGCATGTCCAAAATAACAAAAAACCCATTACTAGCTGATTACCAAGCATTGCAACAACAAGTCAGAAAATAAGAGGAAGAAAAACTAGAGCCTGTTAGAAGTAATAAGGAAAAAAGATTAATAAGGAAAAAACAAGAAAGCAAGATATCTATAAGGCCTAATTAAAGCTACTCATGCAGACCCCATGTGGGGTGAGTTTTAATTCAGAATAGAATGGATAAGCCTATCCAAAGCCTAGCTTGCACTAGCAATAGTCCTATACGGTACTGCCCCTCCCTCTAAATGGAAAGTTAAGTGTTTAAATTCTTATGTTCTGTCAGCAAAAGCAGAACTGCACGTCAAACAAAATACTTGCAAAAATAATTGTTTTTGTCCTATTATTATGTTCCTAGTGTGTGCCTCCTTACTCACTACTTGTGATAACGTTGGCTGTCACTTCAGCTGCCATTTAGCAAGCATAAGTAGTGAATTTTATATATATATATTTAGAGTGAAGAAGAACTTCGAGTACAGTAAAGTGCAGTTACTTTGTCTGCCTGGGGTAACATTGTCCAGCTGGTTATTTCAAATTGTAAAAAGTAGACAGTACATTGGAGTTGTAACAGTGTAGGTGTATATATATATGAAGTGTACTATATATAGCTATACTAATTGGTGCATCTCTCCATTTCATGCAAATTGGAAAAAAGTGACTGGACAATGTTACTCCAGATAGACAAAATAATCTCACCACACAATAACTAGCTACCAGACTGCCAGTGACCTGTTAGGTCACTAAAAACTATCCAAGTAACTATTCTATTTTCTTCTGCTCAATTCATGGACTTGGAGTAGGTTATGTCTGATTTACTAAGTAGGTACCAACCAGAATACAGAGAGACAAATATCTTTCTGAAATATACCTATAGCTACAGTAGAAGTACAGCAGAGGCATGGAAGTATGTTGATATTCCTTTTAGCTTTAAAAAAGTAGACTGATGCTGTTCTTCAGCCATCTTAGCTGCTGATACTGGCCTCACAACTAAAATTTCATTATTTCAGTTCTTTCATGCACTCAATGTATATAGCAATCTGTATCCAAGTCATGATGCTCTGTAAGCATGTCTTGTCCTGACTTCTGAACAACAATGTTTTGCCAACTTGCTGTGCTTGAATAAGTGACTGGTGTGGTGGTGCAAGACACTCAACAGTGGTTCTTATATCAACCTAAAATAACTACAAGAACTGAGCTCGTCATGAAGCTCCCCAAGAAAGACCACCTTGAAAAAGCCAAAAGCTAAGGGGCATTGGCCACTGATACATATACAGTACTGTCCATAACTAGGGGACAATTTTTCAAAACGGCACAACTTTTTTCTCAGTATGACAGGTACTTCTTCTTTTACACACAATTAACCAGTAAGATGTTGATTATTGTGTTAAAATTTGAGACATGTATCAGGGATAATAAAAAAGTTATGAATGAAAAGCTTTCTTTTTTTTAAATTTATAACATCCAAAACTAATGGACAAAAAAATAAAAATTTAGTTAATTTCTTATTCAGTCTGTATTTCATTATTAGCATCGAAGGCAAAGTTTGACACTGCCATTTCTAAGCATTGCTGTTTGTTACACGATGGCACCACGTCAGAAAGTTGATTATATCCTGCGACAAGATATCATCAAGTTGCAAGAATAATTTCACTATTAGAGAAATTTCTGAAAAGGTAAACTATTCGAAAAGTGTAGTGAAGTCGTACGATGAAACTGGCTGCACTGGCGCCCCTAAAAAAGCCGGCAGGCCCCGTAAAACGTCAGTTAGACAGGAGAGTCATCCAGCGTACCTCGTTGAAGGATCGTTTAAAGTCCTCAGCTGCGATAAGTAGGGAAATGAATGACACATGTATGAACGTCTCACGTCAGACCCTTTCTCGGCGCCTTCAAGAAATAGGGTTTTTTACAAGACGCCCACAGAAGAAACCGCTTGTGAGTGCCAAGAACAAGCAAAGATTACATTTTGCAAACAAGCATGTTAACTGGTCCAATGAAAATCGGGCTAGAGTGTTTTTCCGTGATGATAGCAAGTTCAATTTGTTTGGTAATGACGGTAAGAACTTTGTTAGAAGACGTGAAGGTGAGAAATTAAGTGCAAAGTGTACTAAGAAGACTGTGAAGTTTGGCGGCGGGAGTGTGATGGTTTTTGGTGTGTTCTCTAATCAAGGGACATCGCCTCTCGTTCGTTTGCAAACCCGTGTGAATGCTCAGGTGCATAAAAATCTGTTGGAATGTATTGTCGTGCCTAATATTGTCAACTCAGGTGTCCCCAGCCCTATATAGTTAGTTATAGTTAGGAAGTTTAAGCCTCCGTTTCCGAGCAGAACGGTATCACATAGGAAAGAGCAAGGGACACATAGTAGTATGCAAAGAGAAACGGGGAACCCATGCACGAAGGTGTTCCCACCACACACGATCAACGCGCATGGGAACAGCAAGTTGGGAAAAAAGAGGAAGAACAGAATAAACCATGAGCAAGTAGGAGCATGAAATCAGGAAGGAAGCAAAGTGGGCATGAAAGAGAAACATCCCAGCCTAGATAATGGCTGAGGTAACCTACACGGGCCCCTGGGGTTGCCTGGCCCCATAGCATAGGATGGACGAACCTAAACTAACCTAACCCTATGGCCTATGGTCCATCCTATGCTCTTGAGGGGGCCCCCAGCCCTATGTTCATGCAAGACAATGCCCCCAGACACAAGGCAAAGACAGTCATGAGTTACATTGAGCAGCAAGATCTCGAAGTTATGGATTGGCCACCACAAAGTCCTGACCTAAATCCAATCGAGGATCTTTGGAAAACACTAGGGGTGAAAGTTATGGCAAAACACCCTATTAATAAGGAAGATATTTGGATGAAACTCCAAGAGGAATGGGCGAAAATTACTGTTGAAGATTTTCAGAGTCTCATTCGGTCATGTAGTCGACGATGTGCAGCTGTAATCAAAAGCAAGGGACTATTTAGCAAATATTGATTGTTCACAACTATTTTGCTAAATATCTCCAGCAAAATATTGAGTAAAATGTATTTTTATATTACTTGTCCCTTAGTTTGGGACGTTATAAATTTCAAGAGAAAAGCTTTTCGTACATAACTTTTTTATTGTCCTTCATACATAATTACATATCTCAAGTCTTAACACATTAATTTCCATCTTACTGGCTAATTGTGTGCAAAAGAAGTAGCTACCTGGCATGGTTAGAAAAAAAGTTATGCAGTTTTGAAAAATTGTCTTTTAGTTTTGGACAATACTGTAGCTAGTCACATTACATTTTCAATGCTCGAATTTCTTCCCAACTTAATGTGAAAACTATGTGCACAGTGACATACAAGCAAAATATCAATATCCCAGATTATCAGTTTAAATAGGTAGCTATATTGATACATAGACTAGGTATATCTGTTGCTTACAAGGAAGCAACAAAACATTGGGACACTTCATTGTCTTAGCATCAAAACACCATGATGCAAACATGGCTATAGGCTAAGATGACCTCTGCAATAAGAACATGATTTGATATAGTTATGGGTTATTTGATATAGTTATGGGTTGCTAAAATCAAACGTTATGATGCATGACACACCTGATGAGAATGGTACCGTACCAACAAACCTATTATGTTCAAGCAACTTACAACAAGCAAGGTAAATCCACAGAAGGCAATACCACCCATGAGAAAGGCATTGTATTTCTTCTGCTTTCTGGCATAGGCAGCACTCCAGGAACCTTGCGGCACAGGCAGACTGTTCATTGTAGGAGGCTTGTAATCTCTCAAGGCATATCTGCTGGCAGAGCGATATGCCAGGGCCTCTGCAATGGGAGATACAGCAGAAATTGAATTACTGGCCTGTAGCATCCTATGGCATTTTTTTTTTTTTTTTTCTATGGCATAGCTGCTAGTAGTATGGGAAGCTCACACCTCATGAAAAAAATGTAGCAACAGTAAAACCTGAAGAAGGCTTGTATTGGTAGGTAGTTTACAATGGCATAGGTACCACAGTTACCTACCTCTTGGCACTGTGACATGACATCTCTATGTAGCAAAATAAAATATAAAATCTAAACAGGAAGTTTACAATCTAGCTACCTATAGTGAGGGGCTCAAAGAAGACACTCATCTCGGTGAATTTTAGTGTTTCTGCACCTATAACTTTGCTAGTGATGAGTACAACATGCACTTCACGTCAAATATGTAAAAACTATTTCTCTTTCACATGAGCTTTTTAGATTTGCATTATCTTGAATAGAATTTGAGCTAAATGAAGTTTGCCTCCTTGGGCCGCCTGGCTCTGAGGAGAAACACCTGGCCCAATGGAGATGCATTAAGTTTTTAATATACGCATTAATAGTCAATTTCACTTTTGGCTGTCAAACTCAGATAACCTTATTTAGATATTCACAAGACTCCTGAAATAAAAAATATATAGCTTGTTAGTAAGCACATACATTTATACACAAAATTGTAGAAGTTTGTTCTTAGTTTTTACTAAGAAACTGGCCAAAAATCAACTTTTCATGATTGCTGTTGTTATTGCATCAACATTTTACAAGCTGCATTTTTCATTTTTGACGGGTGTTTAGGAGACATATTAAGCATTTTTTGCAGGTACCTATGGACATTTCTTACAATGTCTAGTTACCAAGCCACAGCTTTTCTAAAAGAAAATGCATCCCCATTGGGTCAGTGCATCCCTTCTGGGCCCTTTACCCTACAATGGCAGTGTGTCATGCCAGTATCACTGCAAGAGAAAATGAGTCATCAATATTGAAAATTTTTTCCCTGTAACTCCTCGAGACTCTTAAAACTAGCAGGAATTATCGCTGCTAGAGCCAATAAATTACCCTGGGTTTAACTTCTGGAAACTTTCCTATTTTTTCAGTAATCTGAAACTGAATTTGCAGTATTTACAGGGGTCTTATTTCACAAGTACCAGCAGGGCTGTGAAATGCACATCCAGAATTTGTCCCAAGATGAATACATGGAAGAAGCTTGAGATATCTGGTAAATGACCTACATACCTACTTGCATATCAAAGTAGGCACCTACATAGGTATATTACAGATCAGTGGAGCTTTGAAGTTTCTATGCTGCACTTGGGCTAAAGGTTACTACTTACTAGCTACATCATAAATTCTTACAATTTCCATTAGAATGTAGCAACTGCTGAATAAGAAGTACAGTATTGCAGAGAAGGAAGGTGGTGGGTGCAACGCTGCTCCAGACCAATGGGTGTTGAGAATCCTTTCCTATACCTATTGTACCTACTAAACTAGCTATCATGTAATGAATGTAATCCCAGGATAGGTACCTATGTGTTCATAAAACAAGATATCAACTCAAAAAATCCAATACTCCAACCCTACCAATTTTTTTTTACATCTAATAAAATATTGCTCTGATTGAGTAGCTACCTAGTTCTGAATTTTTTTTCAGATACTGATGGGTATAAATTTAATTAAATTACAAGAATAATGAAGAGTAGCTACTATAAAATTCAACAAAAGTGAAGTGCAACTAACATAACCTAGCCTCATCAAACCTAATAATGAAATAGTATGGCTGAACTCTAAACTTATTCAACAGAATGTACTTTGGTTAAAGGTGTGTCATCTTTTTATTAATTATGGTCTGATTCATCTGAAACTTTGTAGTTATATGTAAAATGAATTCTAAGATGTCTCTGTTCCTGGGTACTTTTCAAAACTTTTGATATTATCAAGTTATATTTTTTCAGTTTTTGGAAAAATTTTGAAAATGCTAGATATCTCTAAAAAAATTTCAACCAATTTTCATGATTCAACTTGCAAAATAGAGTAGAGTGGAAGGTGTTAGCTTCAACAGTATGATCCGTCCTGTTTGAATTTCATCACAAAATTTTAGAAAATTAGAAAAATATAATTTTTGATCTTTTGAAGATAGGTAACTACAGTATTTTTTGAAAAAAGCTCAAAAAATATTTTTGAGGACAAAAACTAAAATTATCCACTCATACTTTCATAGCAATACTTTTTTCTCCATTTTGTAAGTTAAATTGTGAAAATTTGTTGGAATTTTTTTGAAAAAAATAGAAATTTAAAGTTTGTACATATAGCAAAAATTGAAATAGAAAATGGGCAAGAAAGGGGATCTATTTTCTTTGAATAATTCATTTTCAATGGGGAAAATGGAAAAAAGTACAAGAGTCCAACCCACATTTTTTATGATTTTACACATACGTACCAAGTTTTATGAAAATCTGCACAAGATTATAAATCATCTTTTTCTCTGCTAACAATTTTTTTTACTTAATTTTTTCAGAATTAATAAAACTTGGTAACTACAGAAAATGAACAAAAGTGTGTGTTCAAAGACAATGGGAAAACCATTTTCTTTTAATAACTAATTTTCTACATAGAAAATGGCAAAAAGTACATGAGTCTAACCCACATTTTTTTATTCTAGCTAGGCCTATATAGGTACAGTGGAATCCCGTTTTCCCAGACAGTACAGGGGAGCCTCTTCCAGGAAACTGAAATTTCCGGGAAAACGAGAATCTCAATTTGCAGAAAACCTCCTTTTTACCGGACGTCTGACCGGTAGCTAAATTGAAACGATTTCGGGAAAATTCAATACCAGAAAAACCGTGGTTTGCCGCCCATTGGTGAACCGAATTGAAGCTCTTTCCGGAATTGTCAGTCCACACAGCATTTTACATGTAAATCTATGTATGAAGTACCAAAAACTTGAGGCAGTATTAGTGCTATCGCAACATACGGTATTTTGCGAGTGATTGCATCACACAGTTTTTCTTAATAACCTTTTCTGTAATGGTATAAGCCACAAAATCTTTGAAGACAGTTACCTCATGTTAGTTCAGTCCTGCACAAGAGAGCTTGTTTCTGCTGCTACGTTAGTATTAGTGCTATCGCCACTTGCGCGATTTTGCGAGTGGTTGCACCCGCATGATCGCAGTATTTTCCTCAATAACTTTTTCTGTAATTGCATAAGCCACAAAATCTTTATGGGGGCAGTTACCTCTTGTTAGTGCCGCTCTGCACAAGAAAACTTCTTTCTGCTGCTACAATAGTATTAGTGCTACCGCCGCTTGCGCGATTTTGCGAGTGGTCGCACCCGGGTGATCGCACAACTTTCCATAATAACTTTTTCTGTAATTGCGTAGGCCACAAAATCTTTATGGGGGCAGTTACCTCATGTTAGTGCCGTCCTGCACGAGAAAGCTTGTTTCTGCTGTTACGATGGTTAGCGTTATTGCGATTTGCGGAATTCATCACATTCACACTAAAAGTCTAAAATTAAACCCATAAATTGGAATTTAAATCACTAAAATAGCACTTCATAAAAGAACACCACAATGTGCAGACGACAACTGAACAGAAATGACGATGGTTGCCTTCCATTTCCTGGAAGAGACGTACAATAGGCAAATTTGAGTATATGCGTAGAGTTACTTCCAGGAAATCATTTGAAAGTCCAGACTTTTTCCGAGAAATGCTGAAGTTTTCCGGTATTCCGGCTTGGTTTCAGTTTTCCAGAACGTTGCGGGAAAACCCCGGAAGAGGAAAAATAGTGAGGGAAAACGGGGTTCCACTTTATCTCTACTAAGATTCATGAAAATTGGGCCAATATAAAAAATTTGGAGTAAAAAAATGACCTATGAAGAATGGCTCCATCCACAGCCCCCTGTTCTACCCCCCCCCCCCCAAGGGTTGCACTAGCAGTCAAAAATTTGCCTGTGTGTGTCTGGTGTAGCTATACGTACCTACTGTGTCAAGAAAAAAAGTAATATTTCCTTAAAATGGTTTAGACGAATTTTAGCTGAATTCAAGTCAAATTTTACTTTTTTTGAATGCTAATTTAGCTTGTCAAATTGTAATTAGTCCAACTTGCAACATATCAATGCAAAGAGTCTGTGAGAAGCCTTAGATTTTACTCGTGATTCATGGACACATAGGTATTCTTTGCAGTAAAGAAACTTTAGCTATAGGTAGCTACTTGTAACTTCTCCTACAGCTAGCTAGCTAACTTAAGATAGCTACAGCTACATGGTGACACTTCATGTATGATGTAGCTACACACAGGTGGTTTTGGTGATGCTCTCGGGAGGAAATATGGGTGTTGGAATTGTTTACGTAGGCTTGAAACACTACAACATCACTCCATTTACATTTAAAATTACAGCAGTGCCCCCGTTTCTATGCTTTAGGTCTAGCCAACAGGCTTTCTGACCAGGTAGTCTGGGATGTCATTACAGAACCTAGGTACTATTTATGTACCAGTTCTTAGTGATACCAACCTCACAGAACTACATACGGTACTGTAACTCACCTTTGCAGCCCTTAAAGCCCAGGCAGGCCAGCCAGGCTAGGGAGGCAAGCACGGCCCCGCGCGCCGGCACCAACAAAGAACACACACGCATGAACAGCCAACAAGCCGGAGAAGTGCGCAGTTGGCCATCAAAAAACCAACAAAAACAACACACACCCATATGGATAGTCCTCCAGGAATAACAAAAACAGCAAGAGCATGCAGCACCAGGAAAGCACCACCAAGGCAGACGGCTAGTCATTATTAGTGACTATCAGGCCATCAGACTTTCGAAGCACCAAAGTGGAGCTACCAAAGTGGAGCTCAAGCAAGTTAGGCAACTCCTTAATGGGAGAACAAATACAAACAGCAGGGATGGCACCCCAAAAAATCCCACAACAGCAACACCCATTAACCCCACCAAAACAAACAAGACCACCGAGGTATGTATGCACCGCGAACAAGCCCAAGACACCCGCACCATGCCAACAGGAACACACAGACATCACACATAATCAAACAACACTTCCCCAAATGACAAGCAAGACGCCCCTTGAACACATCCAAGAACTGGGACAGCACAACCTCCTAAGGCAAAGAGTTTCAGAGCCTAATACATCTACATAGATGGAAATGACCTACCTCCAGCCTCAATGCCAAAGTGCGGCCGAACCAGCTTCAAAGAATGGCCTCGAGTTCTGCCATGGTTGGCAAACCAAAACAAGTCATCTGCATGATCTTTAATTAGCTATAGCCTATATAATCAAGGCTACAGTCACGAGTTTTTGAGGGCCAGGAATCAAGGAGTTGGCAACTGACTTGACATCAGGGCTGGCAAAAAAAAAAAAAATGTTTTTCTTGTTTAAATGAAAAACCATGCTTTCTTCCTTAAAAAAAAAAATTTTTCATTGGTTTCTTTTGATTTTCTTGCTTTTCTAGTTCTAGGAATTATAAACATTTAAAGGATTTTCTGTTTTGTAAACATGTACCGTAGCTAGCTAATCATCAACAATCTTAGTCACTTCATTTTTCAACTTCCTATTCTAGAAGAATGATTGATTTGAAGAAAATGGGTTGAGAAAAAGCAGTTAGCAGAGTACCTACCTGTAGTTTATTTGCTATGGCCAAATTAAATGTCTAAACTGCAGAGATGCTATGATTTATAATTTCAATACAGTATACTGTAAAATCATTTGAAACACTTGAAGACACTTCAAATTACAAATACAGCTTGACAGAATTAGCTAGGTAGCTACTAGCTAACTAAAAAACAGTAATGAACGAAAGAAAGTGAAATAGTTAAAAACTCCTTTTATTAAACTAAGAAACACTTTAAAATACAAAGTGAACTTGGTAGAAATAGCTAGCTACTAGTTAATTGAAAGCAGAGTATTGAACTAAACAATATGCAACAGCTATATGCCTACATCCTTCTCATGAGCTCACTAGCTATCTAATAGCTACTTTACTACTTCTAATTTTCAGTAGCTGCTGGCATAGCAGAATATAATTAGAAATGCATCTCTGAAATTATATAGTCTAACACAAAATTCAATAAGTTCTAGGTTTTTAATAAATATAAGCAATAGTTGACCATAATCATCCTAACAGTCAAACAGATTCCTAAATAGAAACATTAGTACCAACTCATTCTCTCAGTTGCGTAAATAAAATTTAATAATTTCTAGAAGTAAAACTGTTTACTTTGCAATATTTATGAATAGAAACTAAAAATCAAATAAAAAATGAAAAAAATTTGTTTTAGCTGGTTTAAAGTAAAACCATAGGCTAGTCTTTTAGTTGGTTTAAACCAGTCAACCCTGCAAGACACAGGAGTCTAATGGATAAAAAAAAAACTAAAATTGGGTGAGTTTTATGGGAAAAAAGTTAAGTTGGCAGGAGGGGGAATAACATTTAGGGGGTTCATGGTGTCCAAGTGACAAACCAGTAGGATCCAGGATCTGGAGTTGGAATTGGTTCATCCAATTCCATAACCCTGATCATAATTACCAACTACTATTAGTCTATTGTGTTGGCAATTGAAACCTCTTGAGCCACAGATCCTGGTCACGGCTACTCAAGAGACAAAGGTCACTAGCAAAGTCTCTTTGCCTATCTTCTAGAACTACAACCTAATCAATGCAGATCACCCACGCGGAGAGCATGGGGGCGGTTTGGCCATGTTGGTTCTGCATTAAGACACTTCTGGCCTGTTTCCCAGTGATGCCACCATCGAACATGTAGTAGTAGAAGTTTTTACTAGCGCTTCAGTGGCACACCGCCTATATCGCACCGAACTATTCCTGTGTTTAACCAAATGCTCGTGCGCCGACTAAGGCTTAAATGTCAATGATTATTCTCTCGGCTTTTCTGCTGTTTAAAGGTCTCAGTTTGGTCAGTGCGCTACTGACAGGAAAAAGGCACAAGTTGAGCATCCCCAACACCTCCGGCGCGGCTGAACGCTGCCGCTCAGTTACAACCCACAGGGGAAGGAAACAAAATAGAAGTCTAGCGGGGATAGATCAGCCCCCTCGATCGACAGCCCACCTCCCGAAACAGAAGGGGAAGTATCGAGAGCCAACCTAACATTACAAAACTAACCTCGTCAGTAGGAACTGCGGCCAGATACTACATCATCTGCGGAGAAGGCACTCGGATGCGTGATGCCCTAACATTTTGTGGCAGGGAAAGGGCCTGCCACAATATGCTCCTGAGGGCCACCGTGGAACATCAGGGTATCAGACCCCTCCTGGACAAACCCCTTGTTAATTGTTATTAACATTTACTTTCCCCCACTGCATCGTGCCCTCCGAATTACAAGACCGACTTCTCATCTATCTTTACCGTGGAGGATATCATCCTTGCTGATATGAATGATCATTACCGAAGGTGGCATGGCACCAGAGACTGTGGTGGGGCTATGGCCAGGGAAGAAGACCTCTTTGAAGTGCTCTGCGCCTCCCGCCTATATTTACTGAATGAAGACTCCTCGGCGGGATGCCCAATTTCTCCCGATCTATCAATCATATCAGCCCATCTGGTTCCTTCGGCCACATGCTCAACCTTCATTAAACTAAGTTCTGACCACCTCTCTATCACGATCTCCCATGACCACATCTCAGCACCTCCCCCTATCTCCTGGAAAATGTTCAACTATAAGAAGGCCGATAGGGATAGTTCCACGGAGCTTGCAGAACAAACCTTCCAGGAGCTGCCACTCCTCTCCTCCTGCACAGAGGGTGAGAAATCTTTTGCTCCTGGACAGGGAGCTCAAAAAAAAAAAAAAAATTGGGCTCTAAAGCAAAGAACTTGTAAGCTTCCTCCAGACCATGACCAGGAGTTCTTTACTCCTTAGCAAGTACGTAGATGCCTCTATCCAATTCCAAGCCTCTAGTAACTTCTCGGCCATGGGCCCAACTGACACCCCTACACATCAAACATTTTGGCCCCCATGGTCTCCTAGTCCTATTCCTGACCACCCTTTTCAATTTCTCCCTGGAGTATGCTAACCTGCCGAGCGTCTGGAAAGCAGCCAACATTATCTCCATCCTTAAGCCTGGCAAAACCATTCTTCGACAGTAAATCCCACCATTCGATATCCCTGCTATGTCCAGCTTTGAAAATCTTCCAGCGCTTGCTCCTTCCACTTCTTGCGGAGCTTTTAGAAGTGTCAGACTCCCAAAATGGGTTCTGCTTTATGCGACTGACCACTTCAGCCCTTCTTCCCTTAGGCTAGTCCAACACATTGTACAAGGATTCAACTAATATCAGCCCTACACCCAGTCGAAATTTCAACAGTGGATTTCTCCAAGGTTTTTGATATGGTCTCCCACCACCATCTGCTAACCAAAATCACACAAACAGGCCTAACGGTATCTAATAACTTCATTAGGTGGATCCCTTCCTACCTACGCAGGAGACGTGCCTCCTGCCTGTGGGCTGGTAAGAGGTTGCCTTTCCAACCCATGCATGCAGGAGTTCCCCAAGGTTTGGTGATTTGCTGCTTCTCTTCAACTACTATGTCAATGACTTCTCCCAGGTTGGTGACGTCACCTCTTACGTAGATGACTTTATCGTCCTTTCTCTGGATACCTACTTGCGTTCCGGAGGCAGAGACAAGCCTAGCATACCATGCCTTGACAATCGATAAGTGGGCTGGAGAGAGAGCCTTGGCAGTCTCCCATTCCACATTGTTTACATCGGACTATCATCAGTCTAGAACGGACGCAGCAATCAAGATGAGTGCGTCAGACCTCACCTTGGAGCGTAACCCGAAAATCCAATCCTGGGTGGGGTGTTAGACGCACACCTTACTTTTGTGGGTCACGCGAATTATGTTTGCAACAGATGCTGCAAATTCTTGCCGTGCTGGCAGGTACAAGGTGGGGACAACAGAAAGAGACGTTACTACTGACCTATAGGGCCCTCATTGAAAGTGTCATGTTTTATGCTGCACTGGTTTGGTTTCCTAATGTCTCAAGAATCGCCGTGAGTAAGCTGCAGGCAGTACAGAATGCAGCCCAGTGCGTAGTCACCGGATCCAACCGCATGGCTTCGACGCATCACCTCCACCTAGAGACTTTGACTACGAGTTGGTGACAGTCTAATGTTGCTGTCAAAACAGGAGGTATCTCCTCAGCACATCGCGGGTACATCATCCTGCCCACGGCACGATAACGGCCCCCTCTGGCCCTTGCCGTATTCGGCACCCTCTCCAATCAAAGTTTGAAACGGACATCGCTCCCCTTCTTACAGATGGGATTCTCCCTCCCAAGTAGTACCGCAATGCCCTGAGTTTATTAGTTACACACCTCAGCTGTTGCAACTGCGTATCCCCCTAGCAGGGTTCTGGTCTACCAACAGTCTGTTTGTCACCTATCCTTATGTTCTTGTCACCCAACTGATCTTTTGGTGAGCAATCTCTGGCTGGACCCACTTGGGGCTGTGCATTTCTTTGCTTCTCTTCCTCTCTTTGACTTTCTCGCCACTCTGCCCATGGCCCCTCCCCAAGCTGGCAGTGGTGGACCCTGATAATGGCAACCAACAACAAGGAACAGAATTCATTACAATCCAAAGGTGGAAAGGAGGTAGCAACAGATGGTGTCAAGCAAAACTAATCCACATGTGATAGCAGAAATGAAGAATGATAAAAGGCAGCAAACAAGGCAATGCATACAAGTAAAATCAGCCCCAAATGTACAAACATTCAAATCTAGATATGAAGAAGCACTGCTTGATATCCATGCATGTCTGTAAAATGTCATATAGCTATATAATCACATTACTAGACTTTCTTTACTTGTAGCTAATACCGTAGCTAGCTAATTTCTGGAATAATTTTCTTTATTTACAGAAGTAAAGTACCATAATAGCATATGAATGACTTCAAAAGGCAATTTTTGATCAAATTTAATACGTAGGTTCATAATAAATTATGAACAGCTTCTTGAGACCTAGCTATTGGGTTTCCAAGTTGGACACAGTACTCTGTTTAAAGCATAAAAAAAAGAATATGAAAAAAATCACAAAGGCCAAACTTAAGCTTAGGTAATCATCAGAGGGGGTTTTCTTGGATTAGGCTACCAGTCCCTACAACATAGGATAGGAAATCATAACCACATGTTCTAAGTTATAGCTATATACCTACTTCCTAAGAGTGGCAGAAACTTTA
>LQNS02278141.1:1459926-1504327 GCA_001587735.2 Parhyale hawaiensis | reverse complement strand
AATTTGACTTCGATTGTCTCAAAAGTACCGTGATGCACTTATGAAAATGGTTTTCCCTCACATGTAGCGGAGTCGCAGTTACAGAAATAAGGGCGCTGGCACACCAAACGCGGTTGAGCTGGCAGGCTGGCGGGCAGCCTGGGGTAAGCAGGCAGTATGCACTACACACCACGAGTAGTATAGCAGGCGCGAAGGTGCAGCTTTGCAGTGTTGCCTGTTTAGCATTTTTATGCTAGATTTAGCATTTTGGGAGGCTTAGCATTACCAGGAAAAAAGCAAGAAATTTAAATTTTTACCATTTGTGATATCGTTCTGACTTATCCAACACTATATGCCAAATTTAATGCTTTTGACACAACGTTAGGCCCAATTGCGGTAAAATTATCCTTCGTTGATTATTGCAGCATTGAAGGGAAATTGTAACTCTGCCGACCGTACCTGACACGTATTAAATTCTTTCGTTGTGAGACAGATCGAGTTGTCGCCTTCGCGTCATTTGTCTGTGCAGGAGCTATTCACTGCAATGCCATATCTATTATATTATGATCTTTATTCTTAGTGCCGGTTAAGCTTATAAAGTAATTCAGCATATCTTTCGCCTCGCAATGAGTAAAGATAAAACGGAGTACCCTCAAAAGTTCAACGAACAAGCACAAACTCGCCAGTCCATGTCAGGGTACTTCTTTTACGAGTTATATATATTGTTAAAAAAGATGAGACAACTAAGATGGAAGTCAAGTCAGCCATGTATATTTGCTGCCATACAACATTCAATTCGTATGATAATCTGGACAACTTGAGCAAATATACCAAATCCGATACTAAAGCAGTGATACATCGCACTATGTGAGTAAACGTAGTTCCTCATTTAAATGAAAATGTAACTACCGATAGCATATTTAACTTGTAACTGAAATGAATCTAATGATATCACTACTTACAAATCATTAGGTTTTTTTTTTGTAGTCCCGGAGGAAGCCAATTTAAGGATGTGGCAGGATTTGCTGCCACATCCCATTCGAATGCCGAAGTCGAGCGTTATTCAGCAGCATGAACGCCGTGAAAAATAGGGTTAGAAACAAAATGTAACTGCCTATGGCATCAGTTGTTCTTACTGTAAAATATGGTCTGAAGAGGCATAGTAAATGCTACAAAAATTTCACACTGCCAAAAGTTGCCACCAACAAAATTGGATTGATGGATTTCTTTGACAAGACGATAGTCCCAGCACAGAATGCACAGCTTGACCTATCAATTATGATGGAATGGCATTGGAACTGTAATTCAGCTAGAAATCTGTGAATCATAATCTTCTCCCTCTTTCTTTGTAACTAGATACTGCAGTAATTTTGCAGGAAAGTCCGAATTTCATTTAGCAACACTGAGCGGCAGCGCGCATCTGACGCAGAACCTCTGTGATCAACGTCCTGGTGAACTCTGATCGCAGTCCCGCGATGAAACTCAGAGTTTTTCAAATTCCCCAAATGGGAGTTCTAGATTTCCCCAGATCTTAAGAAAATTCCGCAGATAGTTATAAAAGAATACAAATAAGAACTTAATGCTCATCTCAATGTACGTGGTAACAGGTAATTATTTAGGTGCGTAATTCTCAATTAAGTATTAGGCTTGGAAAATCCTCAAATTGGTCTGAAAATTCCTGGAACTCACTCAAATTCCAAAGATCTGGAGAAAATTCCCAAAGAGTGGCAGCCCTGGATCGCACGTCTGGCAAAGCACACATCAGCAGTTAGAGCAGGAATTGGTCGCACTGCTAGCGGCCAGCGCTGGCTGCACTGGACGGCAGCTGCCTGCTAAACTGCCGCTGTTCGGTGTACACGCTCCAATGTATTACGTGCTTCTCAAAAACTGCCAGCCTACCTGCCTGACAGCTTCTCGCTGAACCGCGTTTGGTGTACCAGCGCCCTAAAAGTCATAAGCGGTGTCCGTCGGTCCGTCACTGCAGACAGTGAGCGCAGGACGCAGTCACGGCAGTAGGGGAAGAAATAAGGGCCCCCGAGGCAGTGTCCGGCAGCAGAACACTAAGGAGCTGGCGGATACTTTCACTCGAGGTTGGCAGAGCGTGCCATCATATTCACCGTTTCGCCTCAGCTGTTCCCTCCTCCTCCTCCTCTGACCTTACGATAACCCAGCCACTGTCTTGCTGAAGCCTCTAAAGACGTCCTCGACTCGTCCATTTCAGTTGAGATAATGTAACCCAATTAACCTTAAATTAACTCAACCTTCAGTTCTGTGCGTTTGACTGGCCCATTTTGAGACGACGTTCATAGAAAACCTATAGCGCTAAAGACGGCTGAAGACTCAAGTTTGAACTGCAATATTTAGTATAAAGCCGTCTTCAACTTCTGGAAATATTCACGGCGTGATATTACGATTTTCCGATAAGGCTGTAGAAATAAGAAACTATGGACGCTAGATGCATGACGATGGTATAATGATTAATATCTTCAGTTAAAATATAATTCACAAAGAAAAAAATAGACAAGCATCGAATGAACTGTGGCTTTGGTGCATCGACTTTACGTCATAGCCGCAATGGTTACCAGGTAACTGGGCTCGCCTTAGACGCTGGAAATCTGCGAGACAGTCACATTAATATTTTTTTACAGCATTAGCATTCATTGAAATACAGTCTATATGTATATCGTTATTATTATAGAATATACTTCAGAAAACAAATTCAGGGAGTTTTCAATTGGGTGGCAAAGTTATGTCTTCGAGACTTGATTTGTCCGAAACTTCAGGCAGGTGTCTTGGCTCCAACCTGTTGAACCGAGTTTCATGCATTGACCCAAGGATGATGAGACTAAGGCCTTGTTCACACGTCCCTCATCGTAACGCGTTCAATCAAACTAATGGACGCGGCGCGTTCATTTGATAGAAGCAGCTGCAGCAAATGCGGGAGACTGAAGGATGAAGCACGTCCATTTTGTAAACGAGCCGTGTCATTCAATTTCAGTAAACAGAACCTATAAATATTGGATTAATCCTCTATAGTCTATAACATTTTAAAATCTTGAACAAGTCGACAAAAACGTTTTTTTTACCGTCACTTTAACAATCAAACTCACTGTATTCCCATTTAACACAAGAAAACTAGTTAAGCTGAAAATGTTGTACTAAAAAACACTGAAGCCATCTTTGATTTGGAAGCAGTTGCTTGCTCTGTGGTAACTTCTCGTCTGTAGGTATATCAGGCTATAAATATATTGAAAATATGCTGTTCCTATCAAAATCAGCCTATAAAATCATGGTATACGAAAACAACTTCAAACTGACGCAAAATATAAGGGAAAATGTGAAGAAACAAGATCATAACTGAACGCGCGGCTTGATCCATTGGATTGAAGGTCGCTTCTACGTGTGGACAGCGACACAAAAAAAAATTGACGGACTGTTCGTGTTCATTTTCGTGACTGAACGCGTTACGATGAGTAACGTGTGAACTGGCCCTTACGAGGTTGACGCACGCGGAGGGCCCAAGCCTTAGTGCACCATGGGTAATGGGCTTGTAGCGTCATAAAAACCTAGTACGTTAATAAGTAGCTATTGTTTCTTCATAATTTCTTTTGGACCTTCAGAGTGTACTATACAATCTTTATAGTTGCACAAAAATATGTTTCAAAGCATCTACGAACTTTTTAGCTTTCTGAAGGATGAAATGTTATCATTATTTAGGTTTTTTCCGTGACAGGCCATGTTCTAGGGGAGCCTTGAACAGGCACGCACCCGTCGGACAGTATCTGTAAAATGTGGCCCTAAGCTGTGCCGTCAGGTCGTTAACAGATCCTCCTCTCCTAATCGTAAAATATACAGCATCATTGGAAAAAATTATGGATTCAACCTTGGTCAGTTTCAACAACGTCGTTTCGTAAGACAGTTTCTGTGTGGGGAATACGGTTAGGTATTTTTTTTTTCAAGTTAGTTAACGCGAGTCGTACGCGACACTACTGTCTGCTGTAACGCGGGCAGCGTATAGTAGCTGATATTTTTTTTTTCTAATTATACCGAGTAACCGAGCAACAGTATGCTTCTGCATATTAGCCTATGTGTAAACTTTTGCTTTAATTTTACTTCGCTGGAAGAAAAGAAATTTGTTTCTCTGATGCTTTAATGTTTTCTATACAAATCATTAAAAGGTTCCTCTCTCTCTCTCTCGGCGTTTAATCATACGCATCTGAACCATTTTTTTGTTGCAGCGGTTTGGAATTATAGAGGATAGCAGGTCACTGGTAGAAGATAAAAATAAGTTGAAAACATGAAGGTTTTCAACCATATGATTCCATCTCCAGAACACCATATCACTCTCGATAAAACTCACTTGATTTAGTGCGTTTCAAAGATGATAAACTTGACTCCAAAAGTGCTTGTGGCACATGCGGGCATTTGCAGGGTTGAATTCATCTGCTCTGTTACAAGCCGTTTAGCAAACGTTCGGTCAAAATTCTATCCATCAGAAAGCTAAAAAAAAGTTTGTAGATGCTTTGATACATATTTTTGTGCAAGTCTAAAGATTGTAGGACACTCTGGAGGCCCAAATGAAATAATAAAGAAACAATGTAAAATAGCTACTTGTTAACGTACTAGGTTTTTATGACGTCACAAGCCCAGTACCCAGTGTGAACTGCAGCTTAAGCCCCTCCGCGTGGTAGACAAAGAAACAAAACAAACATCATGCATTTGTCATATGGATGAAGTGCCCAACAAATTAGGGGTGCAACACCCTGAGGTATTTATTCTTATAAGCAACATTCTTAAAGCTATGACGTTGGACAACAGTTACAAATGATTCGTGAAAAACACTAGTGGGTCAATTGTGTTATCTGGTTCGAAACTAAAGAAGTAGCATAATTTTGGACACATATATATTTGTAGCTACATTGTTATCTTATATACTGATACAGAGGATTCTGGCCTAAAAATAGATATATTATAGTTTGAATTGCGGTGCGTGTTATATGTGGTGTAATTTTTGTTTCCTTTATACGTGTTCAAGTAGAGAAAACTTGAAATAAAATAGGCATACGGCCTATTGCATTAAAAAAATACGCTGCACGTTTCTAAAAAAAATTTATTTCATGCTATGACTGCGATTCCGCTGTTTGCGATAGACAAGAATTTATTGGTGAATAACAGCCTTTTGGGGGGAAAAGAAAACTAATCAGAGAGAAAGTTAGAAGATAATTATGAATTAACTGAGATGTTTGCTATGGGTCAGAGAGTGTCTGTCACGTTTACTTTGAGAATTTTAGCAATCAAGCTGAACAAAAATGAATCATTTTCTATATGGATGCAGTACCCAACACATTAGAAAACGCAGCACCATGAGTGCTTTACTCTTAGTCTTAAAGCTAACATGAGGTTTTCTTTATCTTCATTCGTAAAGCTAACACATGGGACAAGATCCGCCAGGTTTTGTTTATGTAACGTTTTGAGTCAATGATAAAAACAGAAAAATTTAAAACTGAAACTAGACATACAACAGTTTAAAATGCGGTGTGCGATTTTTAAGGTGTGACATTTTATATTCTATATAATATGATACACACCAAGAAGATTAGAAATAAGATAGACATATTATGGTTAGAAATATATCGTACGTTACGAATTTAATTCAGTTCTCTTACTACGACTCCGTACGTTATATGTGATGGACGAAAATTTATCTGGGAATAATGGTCTTTTGGAAGCATCAGAAAGAAAATTAAAAGAAAAGATGATATGAACAAACTGAGATTTATGCCAACACTTCTGATACAATTGAAAGGGGCAATGCCAAAACTTTTGTGTTTGCAGTTTCGAACAAGTGAAACCTCGAAGTCTTCAATTTGGCGCCTAATCAAACATGCCCCTCGTAGTTTTTCATGAACTATGGCAACGCAGATCCGCAAGCAAAAAACAATTTATTAGGACTTCTTCGTTTGAAATATCACAGTCGATCCCGCTCGTCTGTAGCCTCCCACAAGGGTTGGTTTCATCACTTTGAATGGCGCAGGGTTAAAACTCGAAAGCAACCGAGTATGTTTGAAGTGGCCGCTGACAACTCCATCGTACGAAGCGTGGTTAAGCCCCATGAGCGAACAATGCAAGGTTAGCGCCTGAAATTGAATTCAACCTCCCAAAGCAAAGGCCTGTCTGAGGTAGCGGACCAGCGGGCATGGTTTACTAAATCGAGCTTGGCTAGCCAGCCAGCCAATCGAAAGAGAATTAAGGGAAATTAAGCCTTCGAGGTTTGACTTGTCCGACACTTGAGACAGGAGTGCTGGCTTCGACGCGTTGATATTAAAGATTTCGAAAATTGACCCAATATCTACCGGGATCCCGGGATGGAAACCCTAACTCTGACTACTGTCCTCGTCGATTTCTGCTTATATTTATTTTAAATATTTACCCATTTTCCTCATGTATCACTTTACATTTCGCCTTAGCCTCTCGCGTACTGCCTTTATGCCAAGGGTGCAATTTGAGCAAACGTGTCCCTATTTTGCATGGGCTTGTTCTCAGCGGCGAAACAGTAGATCTTGCCACATTTAGCTGATTAATATTATTGGACTTCAACACATGTGAATGCTAATGTTTAATAACTGCTTCAGTCCACCCTTATCCGTAAATTTTCTACGAATATAGTAATACCTTGTTTAAAAATGAAAAAGTATGTGGATTCTACTCAGTAAAATAAGGTAAGAGGAGAATTATACTAATATTTTAATTTGAATCAGCCAGGGGACTATTGCCACACCTTGTATAACATTCCCAGAGCTTCGGAGCATATAAACATGCAGATACCCTATAGGAGTATATGCAGGTTCCGTAGAGTCACCAGAGTAAACATGCTGCCATGCACCGAGTCTCACGCATCAGACACCACACGGAAAATGCGAGAAATTTTAATGTCAGAAGCTCTTTTTGCTGTTCAAGTTAGCGTACCGTGGCCGGACAAATACTCCGCTGCAGGAGAGACGTGAGGGAGCAGCAGGTCTACGTTTCTTTTTATACTCTCTACTAACTGTAAATCAGCGGGATAATTATACTGGTTTGATATAAATACTTAATATTTTACCGCACGGCTGAACCATGCTTTCGTAGGAATGACGTTATGGAAGTAATCAGGTGTGGTTTCTTGCCGGGTAATGGGTTTAGATGCTTTTGCGATGTTTGTTGAAATACCTTTGAGACGTTGCGAGTAAAAGGTTGAGTTAGTCTAGGCTCTAAGGGGGTGTCTGTGTACATCACTCTCTCATGGCTCTACCATGTATTTTCCTATTCCATTTGATGAGGACATTAAAAAAGTTGAGTAAAACTTTTGCACTTGTGACATTTTTGAGGGGGAGGGCATGGGAGAGGGGGCAAAATGATCAATTGCGAACCGATTATTCTGAAACTTGCTCAGAATATGTATTTTTGAAACATAAACATATTTTGCTTCTGCAACTTATTTTATTTAGGCCTTATTTTTTGAGATAGTGGGGTTTATATATAAATATGTATCTATAGTTTAGCAATTTCAAATGAATAGAACTCAGTGAGTTTTCATGATGGAAAACAATCACAGTTTTGGAATCCTTGAAACATTCCTAACAAAACTATGGAGCTGGATTTTCCAATTTTGCCTTCACAATACTTTTTGCTATCACAGCTGGATTCTCCATTTTCTATTTCGTTGCGATCGCTAACTAAAATATTAGGGAAAAACAATTAAGGAATTCTGTTTTGAGCTGTGATAAAAAATATTATAAGGACAAAAATGGAAAATCCGGCTCTATAGTTGTGTTAGGAATGTTTCAAGGATTCCAAATCTGTCATTGTTTTTTCCTTCTAGCATGAAATCTCATTGAGTTCTATTCGTTTTAAATTTCCAAAATATACACATATATATGTATATAAACCAATTATCTCAAAAACTAAGACCTAAATTAAAAAAAAAGTTCTAGGAGCAAAATATGTTTCTTTTTCAAAAACACATATTCAGAGCAATATCCTCATCATATGGAATAGGAAAATACAATGTAGAGCCATGAGACAGAAAATGTACACAGACACCCCCTCCCCCTTCCCTAGAGCCTGGACTAAGTTGCTTTTGCATGTTTGCTGTTGGGAAAAGCCGCTGTTCGTTTTCCAATGGCCTGTCGTAGAAGAGAAGCATTTGAAGAAGACAGCGCGTCCCTGCGACGGCAGTATATTTCTCATAAATTTCCTACCAACAGACTATTAAGTTTTAAGGCCTGTGTTCTCGACATATTTGTTAAAGGCTTCGCTGTTAGCGACTTTGCAGCCATTTAGCTATTGCAATAATGATAGTATGTGGTTTTTCAACCCGGTTATAGGGCCAAAAATTCCCACAATTGTCTTATTGTTAGTAATTATAAAGCCCTACCTCTCTTTAACTCGCTGTTCTAGTGCGTGCAACAGAGGGCCAGGCAGCCACAGGTTCGAGTCCAGGAGCAACAGAAGTTTTTACTAAAGCACTCCAGCTTCGAGAAGTCAGGGGAAGCACCCCGAGGGATTCCCAAATTCGCTGTTGGCACTGATTGCTTCTCCTGTTCTTCACGCTATACCAGGTCATTAAAATTCTAGAATAGAGGCACAATGATATCCTTTATAGATGTGCATGGAAGAAGTGCAGGTCATCGCTAAAGTTAGTTGGGAGAGGGCATCTGGTAGCAGGGATTGCAAAAAGGCTTCTGGAAACTGACATCATAAAATCACGACCAGCTCGGCACTTCTGTCGGGAAGAAGATGTTTACATGTTTGTGAATGAATGGCATGCTGGAGAAGAGAAACACTACGGTTATCACTGACTTACGTATTGTTATACCCCGAGCAGCACTGCAGGACTTCCATTTACTCAACAAGTACCAGAGTGCCTATTAAGTCAGGAGTGAACATTCGCCATTGACTTACGTAAACTTGAGAAGCCTTACCCAATACGATTCATTTGTCCGGGACTTGAGTCAGGAGTGTTGGGTTGTCCACTTTACGTTGTAGCTATGCAATATACAGAAGCAATTCGTTTTCTGTGCCAGCTTGAGTTTTCGGAAGTCTTAAGGGTATTTGACTTGGGATTAACGACTGAAACTCCATCTTAAGCATCTATCTGAAGCAGCGCATACGTCAAACCTATTGGTCTTAGCTTCACTCGTTTTCTTAGTGTCAAATGTGGGCGCCTGTAATGTTTGCTGACCTTCTACAGCAGAACAGTTGGCCGAGTGATGGCAGGTCTTCTCCTCCGAACTTTCTGAATTTCTTTTATTTTTTTAGATTTTCAGTATTTTTCTTCCAGTGAATTATGCAGCTCTTAATTGTGTACTGATGTAATTGTTGTAGGGAATTTTTTTACTACTGCGTTGTTCCTAGTTTAGAGTATACTTGTGCGGGAAAAATTTAACAGACTCCTAAGGATACTTCAAGGCCTGATCGAAAAAAAAAAAAAAAACTGGCCTGCGTTTGGTGGCGTCTTGTGTTTTTCTATACCCTCGGGGCCGATACTCAGGTGGCAGTAAGACCTGCCTTCCCACTCACAGCTCGGTACATAGATATGCTCCTCGCACGTCATTCGTACTACCGTATCTAGGCTGTATGCCTTAGCTATACGTCGTGACGACGTGCGAGTTGCACGACCTCGCATTAAGTTGTGAGTAAGAATGCAAGTGTGGCCCCCGGCATAGCGGCGGGTGCAGAACCGTATACGTTGCCGCCACCAAGGTCTCGGTTGCACGGAGCTCTGTCACTAGGATGAATACCTAAAATGAGAAATTAGTTTTCTTCTACACTTTGTGTGTTATGGCAAGCAGCAACAGTCAAGCTTTGATTATGCCCCATGTACGTCTGAGTGAGTTTAATTTCAAACTTGCAGTGACGCATAATTTTAGCGACATATTTAACACCGTAAGTTGTTGTCACGACAACGTGACAAAAAAAAAAAATGATAAGTGGCCGTGCAACTTTTACGTTGGTTTGCACCCGCCACAACAGACCAAAAGGGCGCACCTAATTCTTCAATCCCAAACAAACAACAACAAACAAACATACAACAACAAACAAACTCGTATATTTCTTATATGGAGACTGCGTCCAACAAGGTTAGGACACAGCTTCCTGAGGTTTTCATGCTTAGAACTAACATAAGAATAATAGTAAAAAATAACATAAGAGACAATTAGCATTAAGTTTGCAGTGATCTACTAGTGCAATGCCTACATCTAAATAAGGAGATGATATTGACATTATTTTCCGTTGAGGGGAGCGGTTGTTACATTATTTTCCGTTGAGAGGAGAGTTGATTACCCAGAGATTGGGTGAAATTTTTTTTTTCTTTTAGAGAGAGAGTATGAAATACAGTATACAGCCTAAAGTGGGCTAGGGCAAGTCGTTGCGTGTTAGTAGACAGTACGATTACAGGGATTTAAAAAAAAAAAAAAAGAGGAGAAAAGTGCGATGGAAAATTTAGAATATATAGACCAGTTAACCATATTCAGGAGTGAATGAGAAACGGACATGTATTACAAGAAATGGCTAATAATGATAAACATGGAAAAAGACTTGAAATAAAATAGAATAGATAAATTATATTACAGTGAAAGAGACTCTGCACATTTCCAATAAAAAACTTTATTTTCTAAGTGAACATTTGCATCGCGGAACCAAAACTTAAAGGCACAAATATTTGAGATTGAGGATGCAAGCTTCGAATGCAATTTAAATTTGATATAAAGTCGCCCATATCACATGGTGTCGTAAACAATTGTCTCAGTAGTAAAATGCGTCTCTGTAAAGTAAAGTAAATTTATTTAACATTTTTACATACAGTACTTCTTATATTAATGAACGCCGCTTATTTACTTGCATTAAATATTAATTAAGCTTTATGCTCCTACAATAAGTTAACACATGAAGGTGATGTTTCAATGGAAGATCCATTAGCTGCGTAGCTGGCAACTTGTTATAACTTAAATTTTAAGCACACATGAACACTTCCCTCTATCTTCAGGTCAGCACGGTTCCTTGTAACTCTATGACTCGCAGTAGCCTTTGAATAGCTTTATGTAAATAAGTTCTTTTAAGCCACTTGCCTATGGGCCATTTAGAATTTATCAAACTTCAACACTGTGCAGCTTCGCTGGCTTGTGAGTTTGTCCGTTTCAAATGTATTCGGTTTGCGATTAACGTGTGAATTGCAATTCAAAGTGGCGACTCCAATACTCGTGGTGAACTTTCGGACTAATTAAAGCTAACCGGGGATAAATTATCTAGATTAAAAAAAAATGGCAAATAGCTCACAGCCTCACACCCTCACCATATGATATTACATCATAAAAGTTTTGTAGTCAGTTGAAGAGGACCAATCACTGACCGGTAGTGGCAGCGTGCTAGCTGGGGGCCATAGTATGCACCTACATCTCCAACTTAAGAGCGTATAGCCAGCGACGACCCGATTGCTGGACGAAAGTCGGTATCCAAGATACCCCTGGAAAGGGCAGAAGCTGAACGTCCGCTTATAAGTTGTACGTGCGTTTTTAGCTCGTGACCTCGGCATAATTACGCGCCTCTCAGTAGGAACTCGAGCAATACCTGGAACACAGCACACTGCCCGCCCTGCTGCCTGTCTACAGAGGTGCTACAGCTGTGTGCGGGGTGAGGTCATCTTGGACTTGCCGTGCAGCTTCCGAGGGGTTAGTGGAATTATCAGACAGCGGATTCCCCTGAATGCTCTGAGAGTTTAGACTTTACATGGAAACAGAAGGCAAACTCCATCGTTTTGATAAATTAACATTTGGAACTTAACGTGAAGGAAAGTAAAGTAATTAATATGGGTAATGTACTTATGATAGCGTTTTTCAGCATCCTGTGGTTTTCAATGCCTGGGAAGAAGGAAATAGGTGCAACCGGAAGTGACCTTCAAGAACTGAGGAATGGGTGCATTACCTTCTTCTAACAACAGAACTGTACAATTCTGATTTATTCCAAATATGGAAAGGTAGCAGAAATTTTAATTGTGACATTTACTGGGCCAACTGGCTTCATGCCTAGCATGTAGCTAATACATATGTATATTAAATTATCTTGATGTCTCCGCTTCGCCTATATCTTAGTCTTGCAATTTTATAAAAAATCATGATGCCACATACTATTTTCAACAAGTTGTTAGATACATTTTAGAACTGGTTAAAGATAAACTATTCCTTCACGTATTTATAGCTCTAAAGAAAATGAGGCCATGGAGATAAAGTTGTCATCTCTAACTTGACTTTATCAAAGGCAATTAATATACACGTACTGCAGTGAGGTTTGTGTCCAGTGAGTCGTAATTAATGTCTTGTCAGTCTAAACTGAACTCTTCTGTAGGTTTAATTCAATCTAAGAAACCATTAAGAAAGAACTGAATGAATGACAACACATATATAGCCTCCTATTGAAAAATAAAAAAAGTTGCCTGCTTCAAAAACATCGAAACAGTAGCTCACATGGGTCTGGTAACACTCGAGGCCAGCTTTTTCCTTCTACATGTACTTGATCGAAGACTGAATGTTTACCCCACTCCATATTAACATTTGATTCCTCATACGAATACCACCCTGCCTGAAACGCTCTGCTAAAACGTTCTACAGGTCGGATGAAAAACGCTTTGTAGGACGAGCATTATGGACGCCACTATCAATGGTCGCTTAGCCAGTAGAATAGTTTAAGGGCGCTGGGTGCTATTGGGCGGACCCAGTGGCGGCGTCAGGAAATTGGCATTGGGGAGGCTGAGGAGGGCTATAGTAAAATTTGAAGGGGTTTCGTAATACAAGCATACATGTATGTTGGTTACGTGGTAGCAATGTTGGTAGTTATGATACATGTTTACTGGGGAGCTCGAGCCCCCACGCCATTCCCCCTTATCGCCGCCACTGGTTGACTCGATCTCACTCACAGGCTGGTAGAGTTTACGGTGGGCTGTACTGTTTCGCTACAGGGGTTGTTTCGCTTATTGTATGCCTGTGCGGGGAGGGGACAAGGGGGAGGAGCTTCCTTGTACCCCTTGTAGCGAAGTAACACAACCTGAGTGAGTCATGCAACGGCCTAATGTTGTAAAATTAGAAAAAGGAAAAGTATTTTGAACACATTAACACACCTGAAGCGCAAAATGAACACCTTTTATATTCACTCTTATGCAAATAACCGAATGCATTAATTCTCTAGGTGATGCTCTTCTCCACAGGGTAGTTCCTCCGCTTCCCCACCTCCACGACCCACTCATATACACACGTTGTCACGTACCTGCGCTACTGAGCGATCATTCACCACAGTAAGGACCCTAGAAGAAGCCCTTTCTTTTTACTGTGTCATTCACTAACTTTACTTTTTGCATTGATATTCCTAGTATTACCGATGTTACCTATTTGGACGCCTTGAGTCAAGCACGGTGGATACCACAGAGATGACGAAGAACTCCTCCTGCCATGACGTCAACAGCGTGAAGTGTGCCCAGGTTGCCCGTCGTATCAGGGACGTTCAAGAGGGAGTCGGAACGGGCTCGGCCTCTGCCATGCAATCGCCGTAGTCGTTGATTCTGTCAATTTCTGTGAATCAAGCAGTCGACTGGGCGCTGCGTCCGGCTGTGGTTGTGGTAGTGTGTGCATCTCCTTCCCCATACCTAGGAAGTTAAATTTGCTATCAATATTCTATTTTTCATTATTTGAATTAAATCCATGGAGCCGGTATTTCATATCTGGTTAAATTAACTACCGTTTTCTGTGATGATGGATCTGTAAATGAAGCAAAGTGTCGGTATGTGAGAGCTTAGTATCGGCGAGCAGCGTCCCTGCTGATGGTGCGAGCGTTCATACCAATTGTTGGAATGGTGTCTCTTGCGACTCATCCTTCCTTTCTTTGCTTATTTTATCGCCGTAGTGAGAAACTCAATAATTAGTGATATATGCATATTGTTCAAAAGCAATTGTCCCATCGGCGGTGTGTTTTTTTGTGATGTAGTGCCCTTACTAGCGCGTTCATGTAACATTCGTACCAGAAACAGGTGAAAAAGGAGAGGAGAAGGATGTTACCACCACGCTAGTTCCTTTTTGATTCGTGTCTGTTAATAATGTGTTGGTTGAGTGAAAGCTTGGTGCTGTGGATGAATTCAGAAAACATTTATTCCATGCGATGTCTCTTGATTTAGCCTATTTGTTTTCTTGATCGTGCCGTGAAATGGAAGTGGAAGACTTGTATGTCCGTTGTGTGCGTGCGTTACACCCAGCTGGGTCTTTTTCCAGCAGGTTGAGCAAAAAACTGTGGGATCGAACCCAGTTAGGTTAGGGTGGGAGTGGTGCAACTAAGTAACTCTTATTCAACGGCAGTAATTTTTATCTGTGTTACTCTTACCTCTGTTGGCCTTTCGTGTTCACGATAGTTGCCATGGAAACCTGCTCCCACTCGGCTATTCTTGTACCTTAATTAACAGCGCAACCCATTATTCTCGTATTAATTCCATATGGAATTCCTCTCCCCTCGCCTGTCAGGAGGATGACGATTTTCACCAACTGTTATTAAGGAGCATTTTTAATACCCGCAAGAATTTTATGATCTCTGAATGTTGCAAAACTTCCTTCTCTAAACTGAATGAATTCTGCTCTTGTCAAATGCATTAATTCTATCGTCCCAGTGAAAATACTTGTTACTGGCCATGATTACTCGGGGTCTGTAACTTTACTGCTCGAGATGAGAGTTTTCAGAGAGAGAAAATCATTAGGCTAGGTCTTTGATAATTAGAAATAAATATCGTAGTATTCTGGGATTACGATGAAGCCTCAGCCGTCCACACTAGCTACCAATCACTCTGTTGATGGCCAATCATAACTGAAACTTCTGAAACGCGTCTAGACGACGTAAGGAACACTTCTCGCGTTCACGTTAAGTTGGACGAGAGAATTAATATAAACTTTAAAGTTAAAACAAGCAAGGTTGTGCCCCAAATGTTTATCTCAACATTCACAATTCAATTCAGATAGACTATTAGCTACTTCTCTGTTTCATTTTTAGACTCGGGCGTAAAATATTCTCTCTCTGAAATATTTTTTTAAAGTCCATTTCAACTAAATGAATAGATGAGCACATAAGCGCAAAAAAATTAACTACAAACATTAATGCCAGTTAAAATTTATGCTTTTTTTTATAAATTACACATTTCGCAACAAGAACAACGCCAAGCTACTATTGACAGCTTTACAAATGATTGTATCTAAGATGTTGTGTTTGTGATCGCAGGCTGGCAAAAATTTCGGGCCTTTTCTCACTAGTGTGGCCGAAGCTTCCGTAGGTAGCTACCTAATGATACTTGCAAACGCCCTCCTATTGTCTACATGTGCGTTACGCTTACATGCATGCACGGTAGATACCAGTCATACCACCAACGGCTACAACCCGATTGCTCCAGATCCCAACGAACGCTACGGTAGGTACCTAGTACCTATGTCCTATAGCTAATAGTCCTAAGCCCCGTCCTCCCCGCATTAACCATGAACCCTATCGAAAATGCCAAAACAAGCAGCTCTGGTAGGTTTCCGGTCGGGATTGTAAGCGCTCCACTCCTCATTTTTTTCAGCAAGTGCTGTTCCTCATTTAGGTATATTTTTGCGTAAAGCATATGCCTGTTGCCTTTTATGTCAATTATTTCCCCATTTGAGAAATTAAAAAAAAAAAAATAATGAAAAGTAAATTAATATAACTAAGTTATCAGGAAAAGTTAGGCCCTAAGCTGTATATTATAGGTATGATGATAGTCTATGTGATGGTTCACTCGAAATCACAGAGAATTCTTCTTCTACGGCTGAGTGATGACACTTTTTCTCTCGTTGGCAATTACAGACAGGGATGACAAAGTGCTATCTTAACTTTAAACGCCTCAAGAAGCCGCAAAGCATCGTTGCAGTGTTGACTGTAGAGCATTAGTTTCAGTGAAGATGAAGTTACTTGATAAATCGCAGAATGAAACTATTTGTACTGCACTTCACTCAACAGCACATGGTACTGCTCCATGTTTACCGAGTGCTTCCGTTCCTGCGCGGCGTATCCTCGTGTTTGCAGAAGGAAAAAAAAACGAACTTCGCCCAACTGTTTTATAGTGCGGACGTTCCTGTTGTTCTATGACCCGAGTTCCTGTTATTCTACGACCCAGGTTCTTGTTAGCCCTTTGTACGATTCGGGTTGCTATACCTATAGGTAAGCGCCGCAACTTTCTCCAAGATATAGAGATACAAGGTTGTGCCCCAAATGTTTATCTCAGCATTCACAATTCAATCCAGATATTAGCTACTTCTCTGATTCAATTTTTGATAATGACAGTGTGTATACATGGAAAAGGTATACCTACCTATCCAAGTACCTCTTGCTTTATTGACATCTATATTATAACACAAAATAATCCCTAAAAAGGGCACCGAGCAGCAGGGCCTCGCTGCTCAGTTCAATTGCTTGTACAACAATTCAGTAGAGATACCGTACGCTAACGCTGTAGTATACGAGTAATGAACGCTTATAGCCTATGGGCTTTGGCAGGCTTGAGTTGATACATACACATCATTCCTTCCAGGGTAGGTCACTGGCTCACGGCCATATAGACTACCGATAAGGCATGCCGGGTAGAACTTCCACCCACGACCTTGCCTTGTTCGTTATCGATGTTTTTCTTACCTACAACCGCTGGAAGTGCCTTTATCTACGCGCCGGCTTCTCCGGAGTTTTAGACCAGGTGTAGAGAGGACAAATGATATGAGTAGACCTACCGTATGAATCTTACAGTTGAGAATTTGTACTCATATTTTCAGTTTTTGACAGTTATTAAACGGCATCTCCAGACACGTATTTAGTTGCCCAAGCTTTTGGCGCGGTGAAGTAGTGCCTTTATTCAATGCGAAAATTTGAGGCACTAACATGATCAGTACCGAATCCCTGGCCATAAAATAGCTGCTTGTCTTTAGATGTCGTTTAATAACTTTCAGAATGAAGCTCAATGAACCAGCCCAGACGTCGAATAACGCTTGTAGTTATACTGTTGCATACTTTCGTATAATAGCGCTTTGTTACTGTCCATTTATTTAATAGTACACGTTAACCGCCATATGTACCTGCCGCTATAGTCTAGTCTGCCCATTTTATCGAGGTAGTTCGGTCGTGGTCAAATTTCTCTATTGCCGTGCCAATTCTATGGGTGTTTCTAAGGTTTTGCCATTTGCAGGTAGTGGACGCCGCTAAGATATGAGCCGAACAAAATCTCAGAAATACCCATAGAATTGGCAACGTTATAGAGGAATTTGACCACGGCCGAACTGCCTTGATAAAATGATCAGATTATAGTGGTACATAGCAATCGCTCTATAACCGCCGCATGTACCTACCACTGGTGGCACATTTAAAATTTTATTTTAGCAATATTATTTCGGCTACAGGGGATGAACTGTTGTCTAAATTAAAACAGATACCTAGCAATAAAACGAAAGTTTAATAGTGAAACAGTTGAACAGATTGTTTCATGCAACTTTTTCTGTTATTGTTCCAACTGCCTCGACGTGAACATTCAGTTTCTTTGTGAGGCACATTAAAACGTTGTCCTTTTTGAACTTTGACGTTATGAAAAAAAGGTTATCATTAGAAATGACTACATATGTATTTTTAACTTCCTTAACGCGCAATGAACTGGATGCTGTACGTTTAGTCAGTGCTCTGCAGAACTGTGATCGTAGGGAACAGTTATGGCGCTGCAGCGAAGTTCCAATAATATGCTCTTGTGGCTAACGTGCTAACAGTGCTATTCTCACGAGACGTAAACTTTTATTTTATGCGTTGATGGAGTAAGCAGCTCCTTGTAACGGAGAAATGTACCTACGCTTTGTTTCGCCACCAACAAACGCGCGTACTTCCGATGTGTGGTAATCCGCTTCGAGGAATAAATTAACACAGTTTGTTGCGCTCGCTGCCAGGGTGTGACGTCACTCACTTTCTTTAATAACCCTGTTGCAGGTTGGCAGACAGGTTTTTTCCTTATGGAAATTTCAAATATAAGTCGGGCATAAATAACTAAGCTTACGATCAAACATATTTGTTTTCCTATATCATGGAGTTAAAATTATTCCATTTCGTCAGAAATCAAATTCAAGCGTTAGTATTTTCGAAATACCGTGAAAATGTCGTGATGAAAATCATAATATAGTACCAACATTTACAAATTTGATAAAAGAAGCTACCTACTCAATGGGAAAAAAAACCTATTCGAAATATTTACATCTGGAGAGCTTGCCTGTTAATTCAAACTGGGTAATTTTTACTGAATATATATCTATATAGATTCAGACTGTCTTTAACTCATACTAACTCCACGGCCGCACTAATTTGATGAGCGGATGTGCACCTCGTATATATTTCCGATACGCAATAAAAGTCAGCATTAGAGATATAGGTAGGCAGGCTAATGGCCAGCGTCCCTCATATATACAGTAAAAGTTAGAGCACAGTGCTGCATTGCTTTAGTGCCTTTATTTTGAAAGCCTAAATTCCCAGCTTCTGTTAATCTGTTCGTATGTAATATGGACAGCAGTCATTCAGCTTTTTGGCTAGATTTCGCTGTTTTCTACCTGGCGTAAGTGATCATAACAATATATAATATGGGTTTACTGTAGGTATGGTGGCATGAACTGCCTACGACTTGGGCATCCGCCAATCAAGTTGTGCATGCAATTGCATTGTGTGGGTCCGGAATAATGCACGTATAAGTAGTCCTATATGTATATAGCTACCGTACTGATCGCGTGTGTACTGAGCGCATCTTTGATCATTCGCTGCAAGCAACAGGCGTATATCATCAGTAGGCTACGTATTATTATAATGTGCTGATCGTGCGTGCTGCCAGCGCATGCATGCCTATCAACTGCAATCAAACAAACGCTTCTTATCGCACAGAGAACAAACGTTGCGCAGTAGATACCTACGCTCCCAATGTGAGGGTCACCACACACCGTGCAGGTAGGTACCTCGCCGTGTTCCGACCTACGGAGCGAGGTCGTTGCCAGAGCAGCGGTCGAGGCTGCTCCTGCTCTCTGTCTATCGCTGCCTCCACCAAACATTTCGCTCGTGATAATGTTAAAACTACCGGAAGTGGCGAGTCTGGTGGTGGCCGGGCGTGTTGTTTGCTGCATAGTCCCTGGAGTAATTAATCAATATCAGTGTTTTGCAGAGAGTTGCAGAGAAAAACGGTCTGGGGAGAGTTTTTGCGGGCGTGTGTGGGATGAGCATGGGACGGTTCTGCACTTCATTGCAGGGACAATGCAGCGTCTGTCTGTGAATATCAACCGTGGGATTTTATTATGGTCCATTGTTGCGAGATCGTGTGGGCCTGGTCTCCGGCTGTAGAACTGTTGTAGTAAACCTGTCACTCTAACGGAAAAAATCTATAAACAATCAAATGAGGGACTAGTTGCTCTGCTGGAAATTCCGAGGTGTAATGTTTGTATGTTTAAATAATTATCAAGGCCAGTGATTTTTCAATAATTGTTCAGTCTAATCGTCTCTGAGAGTGAATGAAATTTCTGTTAGGTACGCGGTACGCGGCACACTTTTGCCAAATTCCATTACGTCCATTGCTACATAAGCAAATTTCAGTTGACAGTCAAGTCAACAGTCCTACAAAGCTCATTGCCAAATGCCATCAAACTTTTTGACAAACTCCTTCAAGCTCATTGCCAAATCCCTTCAAGTTCATTGCCAAACTAAATGTTTCGCTACACCTTTTAAGTTTATTCCTTACTTATCGGCTGTTAATCCGTGCATATCGCCCTCAGGGTTATGTTCTGGCGGGCCCTATCCCTGCCATAATATATTTTGGCATCACGCACCCAATGTTTCCGAGTGCCTTATCCGCAGGAAATGTTGCAGCTTGCCGCAGTTCCTGCTGACGAGGTTAGTTTTGTAAAGTTAGGTAGGTTCTCTACTTTTTCTTCTTCTTCCTCTCCCGTGAGGTGGGCTGTCGATCGAGATAGCCGACCTGGTACACGGGGCATCTCTAGTCTCTTTCGTGTGGAAGGACACAAAAGGGGCCGTCCACTCGAGTGTCTTTTTATATCATTTACGCCTCTTTTCTCGCCAGTAGTAGCGCACTGAGGCAACCGAGTTTTTCCGCCAGGAATATCAATATAAAATATTCTTACTGATGAAAAGCCTAATACTATTTTCGGTTGAGCTTCTTTTGAATCGCCTCGCTGCGTCTAGGGGGTTAAACACTGAATCTAATAATAATGATCCGTGCATATCATATAACCATTCAGCCAATTTAATTTTCTTCTGCGCCTAATTTCGGCTACTCCACGGAAATAAATGGTTTTGCTTAACGCGCATTTGGTCGTCCAAAAAGTTTTTTATTAAATTAGGAAATTAATTGTTAACCTCATTTGGAAGTTTGACTGAATTCTAAGTTTTTATCGCCGTAACTTTAAAGTTGAAGCGAAGTTGTAGGAAAATTGGCCGTCTGTTGCTGCGGGCCTTGGCAGTGACGGAGCGCGTGCCGATATTCCTATCTTATTTTTATTTAATATATTGACTACTTGTTAACGCGAGTTATTTTATGATAAATTTTCTGAAAATCTCGTGCTTTCGTAATTCTTCTATGTGCGATATCTACCGTATATTGAGTAGATTTTGAGCTGCAGTAACACAATTTTGATCAGGCTGTGTTACTCTGCTACAAAGTATTTTTTTATCCTATTGTAGCGATCCCTTTGTAGTGAAGTACGGTAGCACAGTTTGGTTAAGATAGGGCTAAATTCTATGCTGTCTAATCCTGGTGTATTTCCCTTCACTTAAAAAACTTCAGGATGTTTAGCAGATTTGCATTGTTCTAAAAATTTTCTTGTAGGCCTAAATGTTAAGCCAGCAGCACGTTGATTAGCCTACTATATAAAACCGAAAATGTGTGCTTACCTACCTACTCCTTTCTGTAGCTTACTCCCATCCGTCCGTGTTCAGGGATCTAACAGTTGGTATGCGAAGACAAGCAAATTAGCTACAGACCTACAATTTGCAGTCATAGTTATTTCGAATTCCCGTAGTTTTCCCTTCTTTGAAGTTGCAAGATCCAAAACTTGCCAGATCCCGAAAACTACAGTCCTAAAAAAATCGCCACGTCCTGGAAGTTGTTGACTTTAAGCTTGATAAGCCCTCGGGGGCCTATTGTGGCGGGCCCTTTCCCTGCCACAATATGTTTGGGCATCACGCACCCAAGGGTCCCGAGTGCCTTCTCCGCGGGGGATGTAGCATCTGGTCGCAGTTCCTGCTGAGAAGATTAGTTTTGTGAAGTTAGGTAGGTTCTCAATACTTCCCTTTCTGTTTCGGGAGGTGGGCTGCCGATCGAGGTGGCTGACCTATTCCCGCTAGACTTCTACCTTCTTGTATTTCGTTTCCTTCCCCTGTGCGGCGTAGCTGAGCGAAAGCGTTCAGCCGTGCCCGAGGGTTGGAGATGCTCAACTTGCGCCTTTTTCCTGTCAGTAGCGCACTGGCCACTCTGAGACCTACCGGCAGAAAAGCCGAGACAAAATTCATTGACAATTTAAAATGCGCCCTAGTCGGCGCACGAGCCTGTGGTTAGCCTAAACACAGGAATAGTTCGGCGCGATATAGGCAGTGTGCCACTGAAGCGCTAGTAAAAACTTCTACTACTACTACTACTAAGCTTGCTAAGTCTCGATAATTCAAAGTCCCAGAAATTCCCCAATTCCAAGAAAGTGAAAAAGTCCCGAACATCGCAAAATCCTGAAGTTCCTTGATTCGTTCGTTGTTCGATGTCAAGCCGTCGCTTCCATTGGCCGTTGCCATGTGGTGGGTGTCGGAGCGGAACCAGCGGCGGAGTTGCTGAGCTAATATCCGCCCGAGGCGGCAGCAGTGAAGCAGTTCGCATGATCGACACTTGCTACGACACAACAGTTGATTTTGGCACTTAGCGGCGCTGCAGCTCGGTGACAGCTGCGGTTATGGGCTGGTAGGTAGCTCTTGTGATGCAGTAGGTAGCTCTCGCAGCACCTACATAAAGCATTTGATGGGTTCGTAGAAGTGAGAAAAATATTCAACCTAGATTTAGACTTGTCATTTTCGCAACCGTATTAAAAGATTCCTGCAACCGTATTAAAAGATTCCTGTAATCGTATCGGAAGATTCCTGCAACCGTATTGGAAGATTTCTTCAACCGTATTAAAAATTCCTTCAACCGTATTAAATCCTTCAACCGTATTAAAAATCCTTCAACCGTATTAAAAATCCTTCAACCGTATTAAAAATCCTTCAACCGTATTAAAAATCCTTCAACCGTATTAAAAATCCTTCAACCGTATTGAAAAATTCCTGCTGCCGTATTGGAAGATTCCAGCACATGCTTTGAAATATTCTTGCAAATGTATGTATTGGAAGTTGTTCTATCATTCAAGTGATATCTATATACCGTAATTCAATATGGGAGACTAAGTTGCTGAATTCTATAGGAAATGTATATAAAACTTGAAGCGTTACACCAATGCATTAGTGCCCTCAGCTGTACATTTAAAAAGGTCGTAACTCCAAAAAATACTGGAGGATCCAGGCCTTTGGCTGCGGAGGGGAGGAGTCGGGGCAAATTATGGAATCGCGGTTACAGTGAATAGTGCCGTGTAACCCTCGTGCGACGAGGTTACAATAAGCCCACAAATAACTTGGAGGATGATTTTACTGTAAGACCGGTCATCTGTGTACCTATACCGAGCTTACGCACTTCTTACATTCACGATATACTGTAGGTCTGAGCAGTTATCTACTTCTGCTGTAAAACACTGTACGTAATGGCGGACCGTATCGTCAGCTTAGGCCTATAGGCATAAGCAAAAATCACACAGGCCTATGCCCAGTGCCCACGTACATTAAGTTACCCAAAACTGTCAGAAAATTCTATATTAGCTGTCTCGTATTGTTATACTAGCCTATTGTCCATTTGCTAATACTTGCCACCGATTTATACACATTATCCTGTAGCTTATTTTCGTCCTTGTCAATTATTTTGTCCGATCAAAGAGGATGGCCAACAGTTCATCGAGATCTGGAGCAATCTGCTCACGCTGTGTGACTAAAGGAGCGCAGGCGGCGGCGCTGAAGTGCTGTTCCCTGGACACCAGATGGTCGAGCAGGGGTCCTGAATAGGTGGTGCTCGCACGCCCGGGAGATATACAAGATGAACTTTTAGGGGGTGCGAAATATTGAAGATGATTAAAAAAATGCAAATAAATTTATTGCATAAATTTCATCCTTGATCGTCACTCGTTAATAATGTTGTTGGGGTTACGAGAAGACACTGAAAGTTTTCTAGTGGTGCTAAACGTATAAAAGGTAGGGAGCCACTGTGGCGCTGTTGTAGTGTATGACCAATCGCTTCTCGAGATCTGGAGCAATCGGACCGCACGCTGCAACTATAGGTTCTCTAACTGCTTTCCCAAGAGGACGTCCCCAGACATCCCCTGCAATCCTCCCTCTCTGTCCATATTGGGACGGCGACATGGGATGACGGAGCTTGTTAGGAGATCGGATATTGCCGTGATACGGCGGCGCTGTTGTCTTGGCAACTGGAGCCGTCTCACTCGTGGGAGGCTCGCGCTCTTGGATGCTATTGAGCTGCTGCTTAAATGTTCATGTGGGTATTGTGAGGTTGTTGGAACCATCTAGATTATGTATTTTTATATGATAATACCTCGACATTGCCTGTATGCTGGTTGAACGAGTGAGTCACAAGAAAAAAACAGCCTCGTGTTCTCCATTGCGTTTTATGTAAGTACGGTATAGGCCTATGCTAACTCACTAACTTTTCAACCGTTTCGTTAGCCTATTGACTTTCGTCATAGCCCGTATGCCTATAAAGAAATTTACGAACATCTATATACTATTATTTATCTTTTGAATGTTCTACCTCATTTTTTCCCCACCGGACTCCTACTGATACACTGCGAAGAAACTACCTTACCTTACCTATGGTATACGGTAGGTATATTTCTGTGCAGTTCCTCCGTCTGCGAACTTTCTGTCGTGTTGGTTCTGTGTAAATGTACCTTTTATTTTTCTGCCATTCTAATGGGGTGCGGTACCAGAGAAGGACTCCGACTATGCATGCGTGATTACATCGAAGTCAAGTTGAGCATGGGCTTTACTTGCATTATAAATTTTACAATTGGACAATGACGAGGACTTACTCCAGCGCTTGGCTGCATCGCGTTTGTACCCTCGGCACTGATTGTACACTCTACAAATTTATCTTAGTCGTTTAGGCTACTACTCTTTCGGCTCGTTGAATTAACGCTTCGAATTGCCTAAATTCTCTACCCCAATTTAGATTGAGCCTCGTTGGTTAGACATAAAACTCAAAGCTCTGCCTTTGTGCGTAAGTCCGCTGCTCGATTCTGGTAGAATCACATCCCAGCTAAGTCAGAGAATTGTAAATGAGTCCGGCATAGAAAAAAGTTCATGTTTTTTTACGCTGCAGTTTTGTGGCCGGCCCATTTTGCCGCTTGATTCACCTACAGCCTCCCTTTCGTGGTCCGAAAATGGTTTTCTTTTTCTGTGGACAGTTTTTCCTGACCTACAAACTTTCCCCCTGTTGTTCACCTACGGACTCAGTCATATTACGCAAAAACTATCTTTATCCGTACGTTGCAGTTTCTTAACCTACGAACGTCTATCACTCACGAACTATGTCTTGGTACGCAAAGTAGCTATATATATATATATATATATATATATATATATATATATATATATATATATATATATATATATATATCTATNATATATATATATATATATATATATATATATATATATATATATATATATATATATATATATATATCTGTACACTGCTGTTCCTCATTCAACGAACATTCCTTATTTCACCTACATAGTCGCTCTTTGCAGAAAAAATAGTTAGGCTACGTGTGCGCAGTTCCTCATCACATGACACAGGGTGCCCTATAGATTAAGGAAAAGGAAACCAAAGGTCGCCTTGCTAGTATTGTTCAGGTGAGGTGATTGATTTGTACAGACTTCCGCTAACTCTGTGTAAGCTCTGCATATGGCGAGCCTGCCTGCTCTGCCACTCTTGTCAGGACACGTGCGTGCTTTACAGAAGCTTCCTTGATAGCATTCATTGCGTGACCCAAAAGTGCTTCTCCAACTGATAGCCAGTTATGTGCTGTTGCCTTGTATTCTACATACCAGTCTTCAGACGAATCTTGTCGTTCTGACACTACTCGCCTGTTTATGTGCTGTTGCCTTGTACTCTACATCCCAGTCTTCAGACGAATCTTGTCGTCCTGACACTACTCACCTGTTTATGTGATGTTGCCTTGTATTAAGCATCCCAATCTTCGGACGGTTCATGTTGTTCTGTCGCAACGATTTTGTTACTCATGCGATGTTATGTTGCCTTGTTCTCAGCATCCCATTTTCAGAGAAATCATGTTCTCCTCACATAACTGGTCCGCCTGGCGGCGACAAACATTTGTATGCAAAGCCCGTGTTGTAGCCGCGGTTACGAAGTCGCTTATTGAGCTCGTCAGTTAGTCTTTAATTTCATTGCAGTTAACAGGGACAGTCCGTCAGTGTCGACAGTCGCGATTGTCTTGGTGTCAATGAGCAATGTCCTGCTGCGATCCTGGGTCCAACCAGTGTCCGACTCAGACTCTCAATCTCCGACTCCTCTCCCTCAACAACCCTCAACAATTTCCGACTCCACAATCCTCAGTCCTGGTCGTGTCGAGTGCTTACGTATGGGGCTAAATGAATGTCCACGGGAATTTAAGTTCATTTGTATCGTTAAAGCGAAGACACTTTCCTGCTTTCCGAACATAGCTACGTCTCACGTTTAAACATTCTCAACTTATACATATATAGACAAATCGCTGGTGTAGCTACTAAGTTTATACAGTACATGAAGGCTGAGCAAAATGGTAGATTTCATTTTTCGTTGGCAGTAATGACGATGTTTGGTTACCTATAAAATGAAGTTATTGCAGATAGCTTCGTAATTGATTATGAACTTTGGTAATATTCGCAACTGTTCTTAACGATAAGTTCAGCGTTGTACTTGGCTAATGAAACTGAAAAATTGTAGCCAGTGAATAATTTTCTCAGAGATCGCAAAATCCTACTTGCTCCATAGGTGGCCTGAATATAGCTGCACAGTCTGAACGACTGACTTTCGGCTGTGGCAATACTACCGGACCGCACTGAATTTTCTCCGAGGACGAAACTTCATCGCCAAACCGAAGGTACCGCAATGATGTTCATGACTAGCATGTTTATCCATCCTGGTCTAAAGGGCAGGGGTGCGCCATGGGGCACATGAATCCCCCGGGAGGGTGGGGGGTGGGCTACTGGCTTAGTGGTATAGAGTTGCGGCGTGGTGATCTGTAGGTCTCCAGTTCGAGTCCCTAACTCAACGCTTTGTGTGTGTATATATAGGCCTATATATAATGTGATGGGAAGCTGTCTAGGGCGACACGTATCGATAATTTATATCATACCGGGTGACACCAAAAAAGGAAAGACGACATGGCCGTGTCGCCTTAGTGAAATCCGAGACTGAAATGCCGTTCGTTGGCTGAAATTTTTTTTTAACATTTTCTAGGAGTGGGAAACGGCGTGTTCTCGACAGATAAACTGTCCAAATTTTTTTGATGCTGCCACCCACCACTGATCACCACCCTAACACTAGTACGAGGAAGCTTGCAAAAACCCAGCTAGCCCTCATATTGGTTAGATGAGACCAGGTATGGTTCTGCTAACGTCCCAATGTGCGTTTGTTACTTAGCGTTGATTTTTGATTGGCCAGCAAATGAGCTTTCGTTACTTAGCGTCAATCTTTGATTGGCTTAACCGCGGCTTATGTTACTTAGAGACGTCATTAGAACGTTAGCAGAACCAGCCCTGGCTTCACCTAACCTTATGGAAGCCAATTCATTGTTGACTAGCTCCAGCATGTTGCCCTAATGAGTGACAGTTTGCCATTGTCGCCTTAACACAAGCATCGGTTTATATAATTCATAGCTATAGTTTTATTGTATTTTCCCGGTGTTGGTGAAAATCTCTGGGCAGTCCTGCTACCAAGGAGTCGTGTCCCCAACGGACACTTTCATGCGTAGTTTGCCTACATCCATGCAGAAAACTCACCAGTTTATTAAACTAATCCATATTGTCAGTGGAAAAATTCAGGCATTGAGGGACGATAAAAACGACTGTTCCTACCAAATATAAGACCCTAATTAGTTGTTTTGGCTCCAGAAATGAAACTACTTTTAGTTAGTTTTGGTTTTACGTAGTAGAGAGAAGTCTCTGTGTGTAGCCTTTGTGAAATATACGAGATATCGCTTTTTAGTTTTCCATACTCGGTGGTGTTGTGTAGGCTGCTCGACGTGCCTGCACTTAATCTATTCCTCTTAGTCCATAGATATGAGTCACTTCAAACGTTCAACATCCTCAGTAGTATATAGATACTAGTAGACCAAGTGTTTTTAAACATAGCGACATTTTAAATTTAAAACTTAACTAACTGGCTTTCATGGGAGGGCGCCTGTCATTCCTTGCCCACTTAGTTCCTGTGAGGAACGAAAGGGAGAACAATTTTTCAGGTTTTTTTTGGTTGTCGCTCCTGGTAGACGTCGGCCGGCGGACAGGACGCGCCGGCCAGGAAATGCTTGGATGTCGAGAGCAGCTGCCTTCTTTAGCTGGACACCACGGCTGCCTGCGACCTCACTGCTCACGCTGAAGTTAATCCTTTACCGAGCAAGAGACCATTTCAGTGTCGCTTCAATAATGCTATTCCTACGAGATTGTTTTCCCGCAGCCGCCTGGCCAAGGATTAAGAGTTGTCCGCGGTAATTTTCTCCCCTACAAAATCCCCAACATTTTTCTTTCGCCAACTCCTAGTAAGCTCGACTAGTTCAATCCTAGTAAAGTTTCCACACATGTAACTTTAAAGTTCACTTTTCTTCAGTAAGTCGGTTGAGGTTGTATCCTCGTATCGTTGGTGTGCTCTGTGTAATTGTAAATGCTGCTTACAAATTTGCAACTTTCTCACCTGTATTACGGGTCACGTTTTGTTCCAACCCTTTCTGCACTATAGACAAAATCAACTCATGTTGTCTTCTGTTGTCGAGAGTTTATGTAATGCATAGGCTACCTATCTATCTAGCAGAGAAATTGAAATGAGTACGGTAGGTACCTTTCATCTCTCTGAACTGATGGTTAACGTCGCGTTCAGGGAAAATATGATCGTTTTTCATACATTATGAATTAGTGATAATACCATGGATAGATATCATCACTCTGGAAAGAATTAATTTTTATACGTATATAATACCTAGAAGCTACCATACTGCAGTGTAGTTCACTTTCATGCGTGTTCTCGAATTTGTAAGCGTGGTAGCTATAGGGACTGGGTTACTTTCCACTAGCGTACATAATTACATATAGCTACGGTACCTATACATATATACAGAACTTACTTAGGTATATTCTAAATCTTGAGGCCGGTTAACCGACGTGCGTTTTATCACTACTTAACTTCCATGTTGTCAGATTTTTAGGCTTGTTAACTGCTGTACTTCAGCTCAATTATGGCGATGAAAGTAGGTCATTCGCTGGCAGCATAGCGCCTAATGTGCTTGATAAGAACAAACATGACTTCTGTGTAGGCAACTACACATTCACCGACTTAAATACCCCTGTCCTTGACAGCACCACGTGTTTACACTGCAGGCTCCCCTGCGTGCGCTCTTACATGGAAAGCTGTAGGTCATCTCCTGTTCCTGTCAGCGCCTGGAAGCTGGAAAGGGGACCGTACTCGGTAGATAGTTGTTACCTATTGTATGTCAGTGTGTGTTATACTATATTTATAACACTAGCACGAAGTGAGAGTGGTGATAATATTTTTGTACTTTCCACCCAAAAACTGCCAGAAACATGATGCTGTTATCAAAACCTCGCTTAAACAATGATGTGGGTCGACCTAGATGAGGAAAATGCTAAAAACTGCTGACTCATTTCTTTCATAGCCCCCTCGCGGGTGATGGTGTTGCGCCACGAGCCGTTTTGGTATATTGTGCTGGTGTTGAGATATCATTATTGTGTATTACGTATGTTGTTGGTGTCGTATATAATATTAATTAGGATATGTTGTATGTTTGGTATGGTACCTAGGCTATGTTATGTTATGCTGTGGCAGGTGTAGCTATGCGGTTTGCAATTAACACGTCAAACTCGATCCAAGATGGCTCAGCGAATGCTCGGCATATGTTACTCCGGGACGAATTAATATTAGTTAGGATTTGATTATCTGAATCTACGTAAGCGAATGGATCATGCCTGTAATGTCGATAGGTAGTTGAAAACATTGGTGCAGACCTCTCTACGATCTTTCCAGCCTACCGCTGTTGGCGGTTGCTATCTGAACTCTAAAACAAGTTGTCACATGAAATGAGTTATGTTCCATAAGAAATGCAAACGAGATATAGCCTATCTTTGTCCAGTTCTTTAAAGGCGACGTATACGAGTAGTTCCCTCAGTGTTATGCTGTGCTGTAGTGTCTTGTGAAGTTCCAAGCATTCACGTATACTGTTGATTAGAGAGGGATCTCGTAACGGCAAACATCTCTGTTATAAACGACGACTAGCATTGGTGTGATTGTTTGTTTTCGCTGTCCCTGCTCGCATTTGGATAGCCGTGAGAAGCATTTGTAGCCGTTATCTTGTACGCGTGGACGCTTTTGGAAGAACTTTATACCCCAAAAAGTCGGTAACGTGAAGCAAGGAAAATTTTGCACGATTGTTTGCTTTACAATCCTTTCAAATATCTCTTACGTAGCAGCCAATATAATCCACATATGCACTGTCCATTTGTCGGCACATTCTTTTATATTTCTTTGCAAAGGTGTGTTGTAGACTAATCTCATTGCAGTTGGGCTGCCACTGCCTGAAATATGGTTTGTAACTACGCCATCTATAGTTAAGGGTTAAGTTGTAAGCTCAACAATAAGGAAGTCTTGCTTTGGTCGTAGTTTTGTTTGAGGAGTTGGAAGTTGGTGTTTCTATTTACGCACTTTGAACTAAGAATTTGTTCGGTTTTCATTTGTGTATTTTTTTTTTCTTCCCTTTACTTTTAATTGATGCTTCTGAGCGGTTACTTCCATTGCCGTAACCCGTGTCGCAATCGTTTTCACTTGTCTACGCTTTTCGGGTTGCGACTGCAACACAATATGTGTGCAGCGGGGTCGCCGGTGGAGTAAAGTTAACCCTGAAATGGTGATTACGACACGCCTCAGCAGCAGGGTCACTGCATGTACAGAGCACGGAAATCATACCATAATACATGATGCTATATTTTTAAACTCTTGAACACAGGTCTTAGCTGCAACGAGCAGCAGTCGAAATTACTTGAGCTACTTGCGGATACTGCGGCCGTTTTTCGGAAGAAGCATTTTCTTACCACAAACTGCTGGAGGCGGCGAGGGAACCTTGCATGCGATCTTCCGGCGTTTGGTGCGTCAGGAACTTGTGTGCATATTTGCGTTATTTAGAAATAACGGAGCGAGACTCTCACTTCCCGTATATAGGAGGCTAGCGTGTGACATGCTGGCTGCATCCAAACGCACAGTCTCTTGTCTGATTTCTTCACTTAACGGTTTTATGGTCTGCGTCTGATTTGTCAGAAACGTGAAGATTGTGCTCAAGACCGAGCAGCATATGCGCGTTTTTAGTATGTATGCTGCCATAGATTACACAATAATGGTACCTATAGTTTATGGTACCTATAGTATATATCAGAGACACTGTTGAGCAATATGTACTGTATACATTGAGAGATAAACTCTGACGCTGTTGCTCCAAGCGATACCTACATGGGAGCTAGCATATATAGAGCTGCAGTTAGAATATCTTTACAACAACTTTAGAATGAAAAGATAATCCTAGATCGGTTTGTAACTCCTTGTAATATTTGGCTACTTTCGGTCTGGCCTGTCCTAAGAAAATCCATTTTTACCGAATACTTAATCGAGTGTAATTAATTTTATTTCTGTATGGCTATGGGATGCTTTTATTACCTACGCTTAATTACACATGCTAGGCGCTCAAAGTTTGTTTACGTAGCCGTTGCCAACTACCTACCTCTCAGGTTTCCCGTACCGTGATGCAGTTCAGTACTTCGGCATTCCGACAGGTTTGTATCGTGATAGTTGCTAAAGAAGTTCCAAGTTTGTGCGTCGGCCCAAGTTGTCGTGCAACTGCCCCCCCCACGGAGTCTGGCTCAATTGCTCGAGATCTCGAAGAGTCAGCTACCACACTTTGCCACCTGGTTCAGCTGGTATATGCTGTCAGAGATGGGGAGCCTTGAGAAGAGTAGAATTTCGTGTATTCTCAAACCCAATATGCTTTGCCGTGCAGTGATCGTTAATACTTGCTTTGGAGTGAATATCGCACGCTATGGTGTGCTGTTGTAGAGGTGACTCGATGTTTTATGCCGGACGCAGACTAACGCACAAGTTGCTCAGTCGCTCAAAATTTCACTTTGGTGGTGACACTGCCGTGATTAGTGCTTACGGGACTAGTGTCTGCTAAAACTAGATGTCTAATGGCAATTTTATGTCAACTCAGAACTAGGAGATACATATACTCAAAACTTAACCATTCCCGCTTACCTTAACGTGTAAACTTCAAGGAACAGCTGATATATTAGATATTCTTTTAGGTGCCACAGCAATGTGCAAGCCGAAACCTTGTGCGCGACTACGGAATCGGATGTGGAATTGTATGGCTGTGGACCTTCTGCGTTAGTGTGCACCCGCCCTTACTTTCCTTAAAATTCCGACAGTCATGGGCCATTCAGTTCTGCACTGCGTCCGACGCCGGTACGTGGGGATACCCACCGTGCAGAATGAAAGGGTTAAATGGCATCTCCACCGACGGCAAGGTGACCTATACCTACTGCTGGCATTTAAAGTACAAGAAGGAAGTTTCTGTACTTCAATTGTGAACACATATCATGCTGTCGCCTTCATGTGACTGTCATATGACGAAGAAGAAATTTTTCCTCGCACCAAGCCAATTTTTTTAATAACTGGTGCGATGTGGCTAGAATTAATGTAGAAAAGTGGCTGGTATTTAATACAAGTAAGGAAGTGGAGAGCAATTAAATTTTGGACGTGGCCAGCGAACTGCATGGGGAGGTGCGTGCCCTGGATTGTGCTTGTCTCTTTGGGAATTCCTGCCACGAATGTCTGAAGCCTGCGCAGGAGCAAGTGCAGCATACCCTGCGCACTTGCGGTGTGTCTTGCTCGTTTATACACCAGCTGTCCTATAATGCACAGTGTTGTTAATTGGAAAATACACCGTTCGTCAAATAGTATGTTATACAGCGAAAATGTATTATCATTCACACTAATGTGTACAGTTCTCCGAACAGTGTGTTATGTAGCGAAAATATACTGTTCACAATAGTATGTTATTTGTTCTCTGAACAGTAGCTATGTTATTCAGCGAAAATGTATTATGTACGTACCAATAAAAAATGATGAAATCAGAATGATATGACTGCATAAATGGCACGATAATTGGGCATTTTTGTTTGGTGCCTGTCTTTGTACAGACGTGCGCTGAGGGGAACCAGCCAGGGTTACAGTGGCTTTGGTGTAGTTTAGTTATATCTATTTTGCTAATGCCACGCGACCTGTGCCCGATCTACCTGCGCTGTGGATTGCGATTGAGGTTTGGGCACCTTTACTTTCTGTATAGGCCTATACACTGACTATATACAGTACAGTTGAAAAAAAAAAAAATTGACAAGTACGCTAGCTCGACGCATTTCCCCTCAGAAGGAAATGAACCGATGTCGTAAGGATTGCTAGGTTTGTTGGTTGCGTGACAGAACCGTTAAAATAATTGAATTTCAATAATGTCATTTATCGTTTTGCCTCGTCGCTTAATATTTACACAGTAGTTAGTTCTCACCCGCTCATTAAGTAAGGTTAGATGTAGGTAATGTACGTTAGCGGCTCCTGTAGTAAATCTGCTACCGGCAAAATCTATGTCAGTAAAATCGGCAATAAGTCTGTAAATCAGGTGAAAGGAAAATTACCATTAGGTAAAACTGACTGGAGATAAAGTTGAGTATAGGCTGAGTTTCTAGCCGCCGATAGACTAAGCGCATAATCGACTAGCCTGTCGTCAATTCAACTACATCAGCGTTTGGGAATATGTTCCGACAACCCATACGTTGTTTTTCTTGGGCTCTTTTCAGATGTGTTCGTCGATGATGCATTTGTCACAACCCGCTGATCTGAAGAATATGATTATGTTCATTTCTTCCCTCATATTCTTCTTTTTACTGGGAATCAAACATCGGGCTGTTATTGAAACGAGTACAGCATATAAAATGACGGCAGCATGAGTGCCCGCAACCGTAATAATAACGATCTCGTCATTACGAAGTGCTTCGAGTATCGGGCCCCGGGGGCCGCACAGCGGACGGCGCCCCCTGAGGCGAACGTGTCTGCTTCCTGCCCTGCTGATGCTGTCATCTGAGGGGGGCATGTAACGCCGTAACGCTGCTGCTGCTCACGTGACACAACGGGGAGTTTGGTAGTGCTGGTTAGTGACATCACTAGGTATTGGACTTCCTTGGTGACGTCATTACTAACCTTCCATAGCGATGTCACCATTATTGTTTTAGCTAATTCTGTACACGAGAGAAACCACAGTAAGAGTTAGCCTATTGCTTGAACTTTCTGTACTTGACAACATTTTACAACATTTTGCAGCTCAAATAGCTGGCCAGTCATGAGCGAGAGATTGAATGAAATAAATTAAAAAAAAATGGTGATATGTTTAAGAAAACAAACTACGAAGGCTTGAGTTCCCACGCTCAAATATTTCGCCTCGTCGATGTGATGTAAATTTGCTACGTGCGGTCACGGCTAAGTTTTATTCTAGTCCTATTGAGTCCTCCCGTTACACTCTTTGCTTCCTGGGTGATACAACCCAAATGAAGCACTTAGCAACAGCGGGAAACCCGAAACGCTGCTAAAGAAAATCCAGCAAAAAGCCATTAACAGCTGACTTAAACGCTTGCAGGCCAATACGACCGAAAGCCGATGCCGTCAATAAATTCCAAACCTTGACCAACCAGGGCACGAAGCACCGACCAAACACATTAGTTCAATATCCAACATCCTCCAACGTGAAAGAGTGCGCGCCGACCGCAGCACGTGTTTCTCTCCTAAAGACCTTGACGGCAGGGACACAAAAATACAACCAATGCCTCTCATTGTTGTACACCTTATAAAACATGGAGTTCGGCAACCCTTCTCCTGTGAGACAGGTTCACCAGATCATTATCCGCGCACAGCCTGCTGGCCTGGCTGAGGTAACAAGTCGGTCCAACAGACGCAAGTGAGTGTCAGCAGCTGAAGCCCAGACTGGTGATCAATACTCCAACACAGGCAGCAAAAAAGTATACAAACATCTGCGGACAACCTCATTGTCACCAAACATAAAATTCACCTTACGCAAAAGCCCAATCTGACTGGAAGCACGTGACACCAGTCGCCTAATAGGCCTATGCGGCTCAAAAGTAAGCTTCTCATCAAAGACAACAACAAAAATCTCCAATGAGCTAGACTCCCGAAGCAAAGTGTCCTCGATCTCATTACTAGCCATAATAGCAATGTCACTATTGACCTCCCTTGGTGACGTAACTACTTGATTCTTATATACCTACTATAGTGTACCTACGGCATAAAAAATGACGCTGAGGAAGTTGTGATGACGCCTCTTGATTGATCGTGGTTTCGTTACTACCTACTTACTAGCTAGTGNGGACCTCCCTTGCTGACGTAACTACTTGATTCTTATATACCTACTATAGTGTACCTACGGCATAAAAAATGACGCTGAGGAAGTTGTGATGACGCCTCTTGATTGATCGTGGTTTCGTTACTACCTACTTACTAGCTAATGCACCTATGAAGGGTGGAATGCAGCTGCCAACGTTTTTAATTAAGTGAAGAGCTGTTTCAGCAAAAGAAGGAAAAATGGAAAAAATACCTGCTGAAATCTAATTTTCGCGTTCTTGGCGCGTCTTCATAATTGTACTGGACCCTGTAAAATATTTTTCTCCTTGTTTTGTTCTTCATCTGCCCAGTTTGTGCGCTGTGAGCTCAAGGCAAGTAAAATTTGACGTAGGAAGAAAGCACAAATCAGAATCAATGAGATGGCAAAGTGATGCTGCAGATATCTTTTTTCGATGGATTTCAACGTTGGCAGAGTAAGAAAGTGGGCAGAAGACTTGCATTCAACTCAGAGGATTCCTTGTTTTGACCATCTTCTGAATTCTAGTCATATTTTCGCCTGTCAGTCTCCATCGCAGCGCGACACTATCGCCACAATCTCTAGCGTGTTCATCTTTACGAAGCCTGATCATGTTATTTTCATTATGCAGTCCTACAAAGCTGATCGTGTTAAAATTGATCGTGTCGCTTGCAATCAATTATTGCCTACTATTTTTGTACGGGAATTTATTGTACCGCTTTCGGCTATGCTGAACTTCATGTTTCTACTAGAATTTGCAGTAGGCCTACCGCTCTTAACCGTATTTAACTAAACTTTTCTACGAGAATTTATCGCACTGCTGTCTACCGTGCTAAACTAGATATTTGTAAAAGAATTTATCATCCTACTGTTTGCAATCATGCAAGATGAGAACTGTCGAATGGCCAGCAATGGTGCGAGGACGTCCACGAAAATTGCCTTACCGTTCGCAGTCACTCGATATCCAGCGTCTGCAAGAATTAGTCGCGCCTCACGCAGTCATGCGATATCAGACTTTTCTGCTAGAATTGTCGTACGTTTCCCAACTTTATTTTTTTGCCTCGGGTATTGCGTTAGACGCCGGCCTTCGTCGTCGCGTGCTCTTTACGTCGCTTCCTTTCTCTGTTTGTCTCCCGAGTGTCGCTTCCTTTTGCATTATCTCTGCAAAGGTCGCACTTTTATCCTTTGTTTCTTATAGGTACCCCCAGAAGTATCCGTACTATCTAAATGGTGCAACGGTATGCTTAGTTTGTCCGTCGTGTACCGTAGCTTGTCTGGTGCCGATTAACCTTTAAGCTCACACATAGTTCCTAGCCCATAGCCTAAGCGTGGACTATTTTTATAGATTTTAAATTCCGTTTCGTTTCCGTTTAATCTGCATGGTAGGTAGCGTTCAAATTTTATACCCGGAATTGTATTCTAATTTAAGCTTGCATTCTTGAGATTCGTTGTGACAGTGAGGCTTGTCAAGCGGACCTTACTGGGACTGTTGATTTTCTTTTTCTTTTTTTTTTAGTTTCATGAACGACTGTTACCGTCAAATTTAGCACACTACAGGCAACTTATGATTACTAAAGTGGGTTACTGAACAGTTCCATGCACCAAGATGTATCTATTTTTTTTAAGAACTAGATGGCTGTTGACATTGCATCATAGTAGGTACTGTCGCCTGCCATTGCAAATATACTAGAAAGGAACTGTGTCGCACCCCTTCCCCCCCCCCTACCGGGAGCCGTCGCTACAGGCGCTGGGTGCAGGTGATAGGTACGTAGGTACCTACCACCACACATGTGCCACGCCTTAATAGTAGGCAGGTAGGCCTACGGTATAGTTTATGGTATCACGTATGTTCTTGGACTGTGTTGCACACTGGTGAATTTGTTCATTAACTGTGTAATGGGTTAAAATTTAAGCTGTGTTTTTTCTGGCACTAGCACTGTAGCCTAGCTGCCTACACGTTTCTGCTGTACAGCTAATAATAATCCGCTAGTTACAATGTTTTGAATAGTAGCGTTTCCATATTTCTATGTAGCTATACGATAAAAGTGTAGGTATATCTATAACGAGATAACTGTTTGATCGACGGAAATACATGTTTCAACTGGCAGGTAGGGATTTGCTCAATTTCATATGTCATTAGTACCTATAGCGACGTTTATCTTGCAAAGTCAAAGGAGCTAATTGCAGGAGAGTCCCCTATGTCGGAGAACATACAAATTTTTGTTAGATTATTTCTATATTCGATCTACCTACAGGAGTATAAACTTATCGTTTGTCTGCTATGAGTGTAAAAAAAAATTAACAGCTAGGTACGTTATATCTAGCGAAAGACTCACTGCAAACTACCATAGCTACCCTCATAACGTCGAAACTAAAAGTCAAGAGACTTGGAAGCGACCGCTTGTGCCACAAGTAGACCCCCAAGCCCTCCATGCATGGCGGAGAAACCATATCTCCTGAAAGGACTCTTCCTGGTTAGATTATGCTCAATGCCTAAGTCTGCAATCCGCTGCTACCGTTAGCCATATATGTACTGTAGTTTAAGGCTGCTTAGGAGTGCTTTCGGCTTGTCTAAATAAGCCATCCATGCTTGTTACTTGAAGGACAAGTTCCTCCAACCTTCTTGATGAAGGCAGCAGCTCTGCTCTTTCGCAATGCCCTTTCGTTTTAAGCTTGAGGATGAGGTTGATGTCGTTAGCATTTTAGCAAATAGGCTACTGGATGTTAACCGAGCATTATTTAGGAGGATAATATGCTTCATCACTGAACGCATTGAGCATATTTCAGTTAGTTAATGTATGGGAATAAATAAACCCACTTTGACGTGAAATTCTTTAATCGTTATACCGGTGAGGCGTTAACTGAATATATCTGGATTTTCAGTTACTGTGCACAGATGCTGTAGTGCGATGTGTAAACAGAGCTGGAGCTGTGACTTTGGAATTTGTATGATGGAACAGAACGGTGGTGCAACGGGCGGCAGGTGTGCGTCCCACGTGTGCACTGCTTCCCGGCATTTACATGGACGCTATACATACAAGAAATGTATTTGTAAGATAGGTACAAACTGGACGAATAATACATACTTCAAATTAGCAAAAAAGTGGAATTCTGTAAAGAATTTGCCATTGCCCCTTAATCAAAGAGGGAAAAACAGCTGCTTGAGATTAGATAGCTGGCAGTGAGAGGTGGTACGAGCACGAACCCGCGCCTGTGGTTGAAAACGAAGCCTTGCATATCTGCTGGGACAAGAGGATGGAAACTGATCGTGTACTTCACGCCAACCGACCGGACATCGTCGTCAAAGACAAACAGGAGAAGTCGGCCAAAACTGATCGACGTCCCAATCCCCTTCGACTCCAGAATCATTGACAAGGAAGCGGAGAAGAAGGAAAAGTACCGGGACCTTGCCTTCGAGCTACAGAGACTGTGGCAGATGAAGGTCGACGTCGTTCCAGTGGTCATCGGAGCTCTGGGGGCCATGTCTAAGAATCTCAAGACTGCCCTCCGAGAGCTGAAGTGCGGCTATCTCCACCCAGGAACCCTCCAGAAGAGCGCTTTACTCGGAACAGCGCACATCATTCGCAAAGTGCTCTGAGCCTTAGGTCGCGAGATGTGACCCGGCGCCAGAGTGTAGAGCCCAACATCGCTCAATCGATCCAATTATTGGGTCGTGAAATCCCCTCGATAATAATGATGATAATAATAATAATAATGGTACTATATCATTGTGTCGATAATTCCCTCATCCTAAAGCTCAGTGAGAAGATCTTGGTAAAGCAAATAATCCAGGCCGTTGATGCCAAGTAAGTTGGCGCCTACAAGGGGGTTACAAAGTTTATTTTAATACATCTCCCAGATCTAACAATGTCAATTAATAACCTGGGCCTTACATTTCGCACCTTTTATCTGCTAGGAGTAGTATTACTGGTTTAAAAATCGCACACAGGCGGAGGTTGTAAGCGATGCTGCTTTTATTCGATGTTTGTGGCCTGAGATGTTTGTATTTTTAAAATGCGTTAATGCGATGGTCCATCGTCGATTTTGACGCCTTACGATGGCCATCGCCCACCGTTATTTCATCGTAGGTCATTGCCGATAAAAATTTGCGATTTTTGGTTCCGATGCCGATGGAGCGATGGTATTGCCATCGTATGATCAATTTTGTCATCGTAACATAATCGGAGATGCCAACCTCTGTTAATAAAATATACGTCTTGAGTGAGTTTAAAGTAGGTACATATCTATAATAGTTTTCTAATAAAGCTAAGTTCGGTAAATGCACGCATGAAACTCAATCCCTAGGCTCAGTTGCTCCCAACAAGATTAAGACGCAGTGCTGTAATGTTTTTCAATGTAGCGGCCGCACATTTTGCTGTGAGTACATTGCCCAATTATTGGCTCAATACCAACACCGCGAGACCGATGCCGACTCAACCACGTGTACTATTTCTTTTTGCTTATTGCAGCTGAATTGGGCGGCGAGAAGACGACGTTCGAAAGACTCTTAGCTGCATGAACTTCCCGATTATATATTGTTCGTCACATACTCATGCACTGTGTGGCTCATTAAGACTCAAATTAGCGCACTATGTTAACATTAATTGCGTGTGCTTTCCATTACAGTTTGTTCCTCACAAACGCAGTGTGTGGTTCCGTGACTCGATCTGTACGAAATAGTGCGCTATATATTGACTTGGATGAACTTATGCTATGCAAAATAATGCACCGCATTGACAAGTCATGTGAATTCTTCAAAATGTCAGCAGTTTTTGTAGTGTGTTGCACTAGTAACTTTCGTCCTCCTGTTGGTTAGGTACCTACCACTCTGTGGTTACCGTACGTTTATTATTGCATGATTGTTGTGTCACAACTTCCAAACACCACGTGTGCGAACCTGTGAGTCAGATGAACTCACATGTACGCGTGTCAGTCATGTTCACTGCATGTGTACATGCTTGCACTGTGAACTAGTAATGTGATTTCTTGAGTTGAGTCATATGAAGTTAGATGTACTAGTGTCACTCCTGTTCACTGATGATAGTTGCACTGTGGAGCAGTACACACTGTGTGGTCCCGCCGCTCAACACAGGTGCTGCACTCACGCCCCTACTCACTCGGACTCGTCAGCTGTCTGAGACAGCCCTGTACTCAGCTCCAGTTGACCCATAAAGCTGGGGAAGTTGTTGGCCCGTGACACCTGCGTGACTCGGCAGGATTAGGGCAGCTTGCTGGCTAGAACTGCACCCTCCGACTGGCTGCATCGTCTCTGCAGTCGGTTACTTTAAAGTCAAACGCAGGACTTGACAGTTGAAGGCCACGACAAATGGGTGTTCTTAAATTTGTTGCGCACGTCAGTGGGGTACTGCAAAACCCAGCGGAAACGTCAAGGTTGGTACCTACTATACAGCATGTATCTGTGGGGTAGGCCTACTGCCAGCCCTATTGTATAGGTATGTTAGTGCATGGGGTGCCTGAAGCATACGTCAGTGGGGATACTCTAAAACCAAATAACCCGGCCAAGTACGGTACCTATCATTTGCAAATATCATGCACGAGTAGAATCTATTATAAACCGAACTAAGGTGTGAACATTGTGCCATTTGTGTCAATATTAAAAAGGGGGGGGGTTGTTGATAGTAAATAAAGTGAAGAAAGCTGGCAGTCCGTGATCTGCACAAATTAGTTACGCTGTAATGACTAGTTCAACTTCACTCTAGGAAGGAGCTACGCATGCCCCGAAATTAGGTAAGAAAGAAAGAATGAAATTGGCGTTCGTAATTGTGGAAATTGCATCTGGAACAACCATCCCTGGTAATGACATTTCCAAGAAGACTTATATATTGTTTATTTCATAAAAAAGCTTGATATTTTTATCAGGTTTCTAACTTCGTATTGAGAGGCTGTGGCGTCATATTTTCGTCTGCGATTAATGAAACTCAAAAATATGCAATTTTACCTCCATATTTCTTGACACTATTAATAAGGAATTAAAATAATGGCTCAGTGGTCTGTGATGCGCCGCTACAGTTACCACGGAATTTACCGTGCTCGTCGACCGAAACTAGTGTCGAGTCATGATTTCTTGTACCTACAAGTGTATCCTGAAATTAGCCTTATGCGTCGGTTGCGTACCTATATGCGGTTTCTTGCTTTATGATTTTTTATAATTATTTTGCCATTGCTTTAAAACATGAAAAGTTTTCGTGAAACGCATTTTGAATTGTCAATATTAGACCGGATTCTTGACAATGCTTATGCATGTTTACATTGTGGCTAGCTGTAATAACTGTAGCTAGCGTTTACGATGCGTGTTTGCCATCGAGTGATTAGTAATTTTTTTTACTTACTTTTACTCAGATTGTTATTGTGGTTGGTTCTACGTTCTAATCAAGCTGCCCAATAGTTATTACCTACGCACTTTCACTAAAACGCAACTTTTGAAAGTATGTATTTTATAGCGAATGCATATTTGCGTATCATATGCTTTACCTATGCTCCGAAATAGTAGGTATTTCCAGTAATCATAGATTAGCCTATGTATCTCCGTTACTGGTTATGCCGTTGGAGCTTTTGGAAAAGGAACTTAATTTATTTGTTAGTAGTGTCTTGAAATGACGTTCATATGCAGCACAGCCAAAGTATATAAAAGCTTTTGAGATCATTGACCATTATCATCTTTTGTATAATATATTACTTTATCTGTAAATGTCAGCACCGTATTAGTTAATGGTGTCGTCAGAGCGTTTTATCTGCTGTATTTTTTCTCATAGACGTTATTTTTCCTCATATCTATGAAACTGTCCACGGTAGGGGTTTGCGCAACTGTGCTGTGCGTCTCACTGCAGCCAATCGATGGACCGGTGTATTGATCGATTATTTTCGTCAGGACTGCGCACCGCGGGGCGCCTTTGCGCAACAGCTGTTACCTACTTAGCGCTGTGTGTCTTCGGCGTAACAAGTTCTTTTATGCGCCAGGGCAATACCTCCCCACTTGTTTTGATGTGTAGGTACCGTCGATGTCCCTGATCATGCATCTACAACAGAGGTTTCCAAGGACAAGAGTAAAGCTAGGCTTACTGCCACCCTGGGTGACGGAGTCGGATTGACTAACCAGAGTTTGACTCCCGACTCCTTGGATCCAAAAACTTCCGATTCCTATGGGCTCAGACTCAGACTCCTANATGCATCTACACACAGAGGTTTCCAAGGACAAGAGTAAAGCTAGGCTTACTGCCACCCTGGGTGACGGAGTCGGATTGACTAACCAGAGTTTGACTCCCGACTCCTTGGATCCAAAAACTTCCGATTCCTATGGGCTCAGACTCGGACTCCTATTAACAAAGTTGGCTCATATCCTCCGACTCCTGGCGCAATCGAGTGTCCGACTTCGAGCCACCAAAAGTTCCGACTCCGCTCGGTAACCCTGTCACCGTCAGCCTTCTTTTACGTTGGTAGAGGGGCCTCTTCGGTCCAACTCTGACCACTTGTAATGTTACAGTTATCAGTTAAAGATCATATCAACGAAACTTGCAAATTAGCCGAAGTTGCTTGCAACTGCCAACTCATGTCAGCTTCACACACATAGCCTACATTGAGAAATCTTCAGGCAATGTGACCAGTCAGTTGAACTTGGTTCACCTCCGCACATTTGATTGTGAAGACAAGAGAAACGAAGCGTTTCAAAAAGTACTGAATATATTACACCCAGAGAACTACCTCCCGAGTTGATGAACCGTATACCTCAATTCAAAACAAATGCAGTTCTAGCGCTAAGACAACTAGTGTGTGTGGTACTTAGCCTACCTATGTTTAGTAGGTACGAAAGATTCTCATGAGTGACTCTCACTAATAATTGTGTTTCATTGAACCGTTTGGTTAGATTAACTAGAAAATTTTCTTGTGTCTAGCCTAGGTAGGCCTACTCGGTCTTGCGTTACCTAGGTAGGTACTTCCGCACTGTCCCTGAAGGTCTGTCTTGAGTAGGCTAACACATATTCTTGATTGTAAACTAGCTATGTGGCTGAACTGCTGACGTCATCGATTGGCACGATGAGGGTGAGTTGAGTTTGGCTTTAACACTCAGAACTTCAGTCATGAGCGTTGGTTTCGCCACTTAACAGCGAATCGATATTCTTGGGACGGTTAACAACTCAAACCTGCTCCGCAGAATCTAGTTTTTAACACGTAAAGAGAGTGCTGTAGGGTAACATATCTAGTAGGTACCCGTCCGGCGTCCACCATGCTAGTAGTCGTCCACTTGGCACTAAAAACATCCTGTACAAAAACTAGCAGTGCTAGAAAGCCGTGCATAGGCTTAAACTGTAGGCTAAGTAGTGCCGCACCATCCTTGAAAATGACAGGCGAAAAATATAAAAAGAGAAAAAATGGTGGTGGTTTCCACTTTTTTTTTCACCAAAACCTGAAAAAATGTGAAAACCACCATCATTTTTTCTTTTTACATTTTTTCGACTGTCATTTTTCAATGATGGTGCGGCACTACTTAGCCTACAGTTTAAGCCTATGCACGGCTTTCTAGCACTGCTAGTTTTCACACAGGTTTTTTAGTGCCAAGTGGACGGCTACTAGGAGCATGGTGGACGGGGTACTAGACATGTTACCCTATAGGCTTAAATGCAGGGTTGGGAAGTCGAGCCTCTGACCATTCGACTCCGATTGCGACTCCGTTACAAGAGGATGATGAAGAACAAATAAAAAGCTAAAAAAACACATAAGAATGTACCATTCTACGTAGGTAAATAAAACCACTAGCATGTATCGTTCAAAAATTCTATAGGTATTATTAAAAAATCTTGGCACCCCAATTTTGTAGATGGCGTCAGTGCATTCAGGCTAAGTACTGAATTTCAATCTGTTAGGCCCCGTTCACTCGTGTTCCTTACCAGTGCTTGCTCCTACCTAGTTCTTTTGTTCAAACGCTCACACAAGAATCCAATGTCATTAGGCTTGTCTCATTACTTACAAAGAGCACTGCTAATTACGTGTGCGGTACAGTTAAATAAAAACTCTATTCCTGCATATTTTCATTTTATGAAATAAAACCAGTCAGAAGTTTTCAGATACCTCCAGTCCATACATCAAAAAATCAGAATCCGTTGTTAATATTATGTAGGTATTCAATAACAACGCTTTAAATTGCTGATGAGTTTTATCAATGTAACTATAAAAAATATAACACTGAGCAAAATCTCTGTCTTGTGGCACCCTGTTGAACCTTGTTGCACCGTGTGTCGAGAGTTGGCTCTGAAACCATAATTTTCTTTGCATAAACTCCAAAATCTAATCATTTATGCTTTTTATATTAATAACAGCTTGTTCAATTTTTTTGACGATCCGTTCATAACTTTTTGAGTTATACTGTTAACAAACGTTATGACAAATATAAGTCAAACATACAAACGAACTAACCGATCTGCACCAAAACTTGATCATTTATGTCTTTTACTATTACTAACAACTCCTATAAATTTCATAAA
>LQNS02278141.1:1422050-1453055 GCA_001587735.2 Parhyale hawaiensis | reverse complement strand
TCAAATAACCACTCTAGATTATACTTCATAGTCAACACTGATTTCTGAAACAAAAATAGAAAATAAACACATAAGTATTGGTTCCTCCACAAAATGGTTATCATTTTAGGGTTTTCCACATCAAAATACATACTTTGGAATAAAAAAAACATTTAAATTCGATAGGCACTCAAACCGAAAAGATCCTTCAAATTTACTGAGTGTTATGAATGCTTAGGCCTAGGTCCTGTTGAGGTGATATTTTCAATTTGTGGTCATAGAGGTGTGATTTCATATTTTCATTTTACCTTTACCGAAGTGGTTTGGAGCATACATTACTGTAGATTTTGTTTTCGCGTTGTGGTCGTCTGTCATTTCACTTCAGTGCACTTTTACCTAAAATGGTCCGTGCAATAGGTAATTGCCGCTACGGATACCTACGTACTGTTCTGGAGTTATTAGCCTTCTGTCGTGTCAGATTTACTAAAAGGTATGTGGAATATGTGATGTTATGGACATCATCTGTGATTTCTGCGGATGGCGCGATTCTATTTCAGTTTTACTGAGGGATGAAAGAAATAGCTAATTAATATCTTTTGCCATACGGTATTTCCAATGAACAGCCAGTTTCTCATCCATGGTAGTAGTATTCGTGGACACAGTAGCTAGGCGTGCCAGCGCCGGTCTCGAGACGCGTACACGTGTTTTTTCAACGGCTTACCATGTTCTAACTCGATCGATATCGATCGCTTATGTTTGATGCTATAGCTATGATATCGCCAATATTTAACCTGTATACGCTTCGCATATCAGGGTTTTCCTGTCTTCGCAGAACCCTCCAGAATGTTCACTACAGACACGGTTGTGGTAGACGGCAGATTTACGTGTTGCACCATGCGTAGGTTCATATACGGTAGTATAGCGCTTCACTTCATAATTCTTGCTTGACTTGGCACAGTCTTCCGCTAATGTACGAGCTTATCCAAGTTCGAAACTGCTGTTTTTGTGCATTCATCCAAGTTCGAAACTCCTGGTCTTTTTTTGACAGTGCTGTAATAGTTACAGAAAGCGCTGCCCATCTTGTTTGAACGTATACTCAGTGCTTCATGTGCCTCCTGCCTTGACCAAGCCCTCGAAATGTTCTAGGCTAGAATCGTAAGGAGTTTGGACGGTGTTATAATATAAACATATTACCTAGTTTATTCCTGGCACGTAGACCCAGTAGGTATAGTGACTGATTTTCATTATATCGTAGAAGTCCTGTGCTGATATGTGAGTGCCAATGTATGGAGCTGTTGGAGTTTTTTTTATGCCAGTGTAGGGAAGTTATGCCGATCTGCCCCACGCTTCCTCGTGTCCGGCCAGCATGACTCAGTTATTTTATTCTCAGACTCTGGCTGTGTGTGTGTCAGATAAGAGAAGCGGAAGTTGCACACTTGAAAAGCGGAGGTGCGTGTGCGTGTCAGGTCGTAGAGTGTGGCCGGGCGCTTGTCGAGATCTGGAGTGATCAGGCCGCACTTTGCGCCTGCAGTCGCTAGTCCATAGGTTGTAGAATATGGCCTGGCGCTTATTGAGATCTGTTGCTATCGGGTCGCCCTCTGCGACGGCAGGTATAGCACTCGACAGGTTGTAGAATATGGACAGGCAACACTTTTGATCAGGCCACACTCTGCAACCAGGCTATAGGTGTACTGGTACCTGCATATTAGACGCTGTATTGTATGAAGATAATGAAGTACAGAACCTAGGTATAGCCTATCTACTCAGGGGAAGCATTGTATCGCTCAACCGTTTCGCTCTTGGTCCCTTGGTCGTACGTACCACTTTGAACATAAACCTAAGTTTTAACTAATACTTTATATGTAGAGTACAGAACTAGGTTTTGTCCAAAACCAAAAGTTTTTTCAACGACGTTAAATGTTTTGAGTGATCAAGTTCATAGTGTATGTTAAATATATTTTCATATACTGTATTCCCATAGCAAACACCGTCACAATACGGCATTTATGCATGTAGTACCTAACTTCCAGAAAAAATAAATTCGTTGTAAAATCAAAGTTTTTAAGAAAAAATAATACCGTATTTCCGAGGGTAAAAGAGTGGTAGCTGAAGATAGGTGCTTTCCAATCAACAGCGTAAGAATGGACACAAGCTGTGTTAAGGCTTACGGTAACACGCATGTGTTACACCAGTGGATGGACTCGAGACCGTCTGGATAGGTTCTCGATTGACTCCGATTCGCATTCTCCATGACTGTCACTTGTAGATCTACCCTACAGAGACCTGCGGATATTCTACCGAACAGAACAGCTGCTCACGGACAGAGAAAAAGACCCAAATTCACAACGTCTTAGCGCGGCTTAAATCGACCGTTCGAGGCCGTTGTGGCCTCATCATTGTGTCTTGGTGTGGTTGGAGATGTCTAATAGTTTTTTTTTCGTTTCATTTTCTGCCGATATTGATTAAATCAATCAAGATATTGAAATCAAGCCAAAATAAACGTGTTGTTCAACTATTAATCTTTTCGAATATCTTTACCTAATTGATTCAGTAAGGTATGCCTTCCGTTGGCATCGATAACCTGCTGCGAACGCTTTGCAACAGTCACGAATGATAGTTTGGAGAATTTTTGCAAATTTTTTCAAAAGTGTTGCCTTCAAAGCTTCCACATTTTTTGTAATGGAAAGCTGAGACCTCAATTGTTCTCCAATATGGAGGGGAATTAGGCCTGGAGATAAAGGAATATGAAGTAAATATACCGTAGCCTGTGCATAAATAAAAGGTTGTAGGTATTGGTAATTATCGAACACCCTGTGTAGTACTGGTATTATGGGTAGCACTGGACAAGTTAATGCAAATGATAAATTGTGACGTCATCGTTATTGCTATATTTCTTCCAAAAAATACTGACGAAATGCCCTTTTGTGTCCATCTGTCTGTAGTACCACTCATTAGTTATGCATGGAGACTCGTAAGATGACTGTACGAAGTGTGGAAATACGGTATAGGCTACAGTATTCTTACTCAGATGACACATCTATGTGTGACCTGTGAGCAGAAGCAGCTTAGGACCGTATCCTACCATATTTTTCTCTATATCTAGTACTGAAATCGTATGAAGCAGAAGGATAGACGGAAACATAAGCAGAATAATATTATAGACTAGAGTGTACGATAGTGATGGGTCGGAGGTCATTTTTTGGCCATCCGCGGATGTTTAAATCTTGACATCCGCAGATGCGGATGTTCTGCGGATGCGAATATTTACCCCGCCACAAACACACACACACCCCTCTCACGAAGGCAGTTTATACCATATTTGGGGGATAAAACTTCGGTGGTGCTTTGTTGACGGGAACAGCGCTTGCACACAATTCAATCCATATGAGAATTTGCAGTTTTCAGCACTATGGATGAGTTTAGTGTACAGTGATAAACCTGTGCATCCGTGCCTCCTTTGCTGTGGAAAATCCCATTTTTCCCATTTTGCCCGCCAGCGTCAGAGGCTACTTGGACCTGGACCTAAGAGTCAAGTACTGTAGCGGTCTATGCTCACTCAATTCATCAATTTAGGTTTAATTCTTGAAGATTAATGTGGAAGTATTCGAAACATTGGCGCACCGTGACTTGTAAATAGAAAAGGGTAAAACATTGGCGCACCATGACTTGTAAATAGAATAGGGTAAAACATTGGCGCACCATGACTTGTAAATGGAATAGGGTAAAAGGTTTAATAAAGTGATTTTTTGGTCACATCTTGAGAGACCTATCCTCATTGCCAAAAAAATTACCCGTAAAGTAGAAAAAATTGATGAAAATAAGAAACTAACAGGTAATATTCGCTTTAGTGAAGCTAAAATCTGCTGCCTGCCTAGTTTCACAGTGTGGCACTTCTCGCCAAGATCTTGGCGACAAGTTTGCCGCCCTCGAGAATGAGGGCTGCCTGTGTGTACGAACATAATTACCGGTACCTATGTGAATGAGACTAACTTGCTAAACTGGAGAAGAAAAAATATTCTGTCTCTGCCTTCGTGTCCGCAGCTGTACAGTTAAAATACAAATTATTTGTCCTCATTTTTGAAGACTATTGGTACCGAGACTATGGTGATGAAAAACGATTCTGCCATTTATTTTTTGCTCGTCTTTCTTTCTTCAGTTAGCGCGCTGAAAAAAAAATCCATAACTTTTTGTTTAATTCTTACCCGAAATATCCTTCCACATTACAGAAACACAAAGTTTTATCGCGTATGTGTAGGTGTGTGCGCAGCTGTGTATCCCCTCCCTTGTGCTGGCCCAGTTTTCCGCGAAATTGTGCCCGCCGTTAGCAATTACCGCAGTTTTGTCTCACCCTCTCCAAGAGTCCAATTTGGTGGAAATTTTTGTTGCCTTCAAATTTTCAGTCCCTTGCTGGCTCTATTTTATTCGTTCGCATGACGCCAGCGATCCTTTCTATTTATATATTTTCGCAGCAAGCGCCTATTAGCGGTTATGTTGCAACTTTTGTTTTACATCGCTGTGATTTAAAGCGAAAACGAGGTTATTTATATATGCGATAGTTAAGGACTCTATTTTCGTATCTGCACCCTGCGTCCAAACTTTGTTGTGGAGGCTCAGTGTATGTTAGATTATGTCGCGTGAGGCTGTGCTATGCTGCAAGCTGTGGAAATCGCGATGACGCTGGTTCTCGTCAAACCGAGCAGCTATTGTATGTAAGCCAAGGTACTGCCTCTTTTGGTAGTTTCAGCTTATCCAGCACTTCAGCGTTCGATTCACTGCCTTGGAGCTTATCACAAACTAATGACGCTTGAGATGGTATTAAAATCAATCTTTCGGATACATATAGGAATGCATTTTCGCTTTCTAAAGCTAAAGCGAATTTTAAGGTGACCATTCGCCATTAGCCGACGCTGCCCCTACAGGCAGCTATTAAGTGCCTGTCAGTTTTCCATAGGAAGGAGGAGAAGGGTGCTTAGGACGACTACCTGCAGTTAGCTTACGTGCTTATATGTAATGTTGTGTTTTTTTTTGCGAGTATGAACACTAGTTGTTTTTTGTGTCACTGTAAATAAAATAGTTGCCAGTTACTGTATATGACTAAAAAATAATTACGGTATGAGTTCAATATTACTTTGCGTCAGTTTTAAAACGCAAGGATGCGAGAGGTGATTTGTGCGTTACAATTAAGAGGGACGGACTAGGAAACGGGTTTCATAAACACCGTACTGAATGATCGAACAAAAATCCGAGATCAACGAATTAGCGCTTTTATAATATAACGGTACGGTATTGCATCTACAGTATAGGTATGTCTTGTGTTCACTATTATATGCAGCTCTACTTATCTCTACGTTCATTCTTAGTTTGTAGCCGAAGCAAAGCTAGCTAGAGAACACTCACGGTTCTATTGAGGATCGAAAGAGAGGTTGGTCACCTATTTAGATGACGCGGAAAGGTACCTACGTACCTACTGTATACCGTATATTTATTGTATTCTCAAAACAGTTTAAACTGTGTGGATCTAATTTTCTGGAAAAGCAGCGAAACCAAAGTAGCCACTGCTGATGGAGTGTTTGTTAATTTAGATGTTTGCTTGTGACAGGGCTGCGGGGACCTAGTTGTTGCTTCTTATTATCGGGAAAACAAAATCTCTGTTTCTTTATAGCTTAGTTGCACTGTCAATCATCATAAGTTTCAATTGCTAGAATCCTGGAACTGTTAATTCAGTAGGTACGTACCTATCCTCTCGTAGGGCGCAGCGCGCGCATCGCCGTTGTCGGTATTCCAAAACCCTTTCACTTTCATGAGAGCGATTCCCAGTTTACTCCGTGAAACTCATGACCTGGACAGCATGACACCTCGGCGTGTTTTTCGGTTCTGTTATAGTCCGCTTCTGACCTTTCCGTGTCAGCTGGTCGTCATCACTGCGTGCTGTCTGCGTTATGTACGTCTGCGTTGGGCGCCCATGGCCGGCAGTCCCAGAGCCGAGACCATCGACGTTTGAACTCTCTTCATTTTCTTTGACGTGTGCTTTTCTCAGTATCTGGGATAGAAACTGGTTTTGGAAGATAGTTTTCTTGCTGTCCCTACGGGAAATTGATGATAACTTTTGAGGTAAGAGTAGTGTGAAATCGTCCAGAGGTTTTATTTTAACAGAGTAGAGCAGATGCTGCAAAGTTGGAGGGTGTAATCCTATCTTCCTCAGGCTGTGGTACCTCGCCTTTGCTGCCGTATGAATTCGGCTGGAAAAAGAAGGTGAAATAGCCATTGTAATAACAGAACACAGCTGTGCTAGTAAGGTAAGTTTAAGGGTATGAAAGGCACAGCTGTTACTCTTTGATGAGGTAAGATTAGATGTTGGACATGGACTAACTATTGGCAGAGAGGGAAGCTTTCGTCGCCCCTCCTCTCAGCCTGTATTAAATTAATACTTTGTAAATTCGTGGTAAAATTGGTATCGTAGGACAGTAAATTTCCTGTAATTCAAATTAATGGAAAACCATACCCGATGGGATCAATGATACAGGTACGGCTTATGTGTTGTAAAAGTAAGGTAAAGTTGCCTTAACCGCTCATCCCTAATGGGAAACCCACTGGCACTAGATCGTGCTGAAGATGAATATCGTTACATATACTATATGTAAAATTATTAATATTCTTTTTAGTACTTTATAATAAATAAAATGTGATAAATTCCGCACCCTAGCGGCGACGAGCCTGTGGCTAAACCCAGGAATAGTTCGGTGCGATATAGGCAGTTTGCCACTGAAGCGCTGGTAAAGGTTACCTACTACTACTAGGGCTCAGATGAGTGCGGCTGCAGTCAAGCACAGATTGCCTGAGCTCTGGCGTCATTAAGAAAAATCTCATGACCACTGCAACTTGTTCCTCCTCCCCTCTCCCTCCCCGCCCCAGCCATCCTTATGTTCTCATTTCTAGATAGACCAGGATCCCAGTGGAATGCGAAAGGCAGAAATGCTGACGCTACATCGTCGCCCAACAGAACTTCCTCCCTGGCTTGGGAACGACGTCCGACCTCGCGGCAACGAAAAAGGCAGCACTCGACCTCTGAAACGTTACGTTAGATTGTTCGTAAAGAGAATACGTACTACAGAAAAAACCTGCTTTCAGAAAGATGAAGTTTGGCAACAAAAAGATGATTTACGACTGACGCGGGAAATGTAGTACTGTCTCGCCATCGATCGGGACTGCGAAGTTATATGGATCAAGTCCGACTCCCAGCTCCCAAAATTGCCCCGACTTTGACTCCGCAATCCTGACAACTTTTTAAGACAAGTTCTAAACAAAAGTTTAGTCATAAGGCAAGAGTAAGGACAACAGTTGAGGTTGGCCCTGCCGTGCAGCGGCGGACGGTCGTTCGTGAGCGTGACTGAAATTCCGTGAGCGTGTAACGGCGAGATGTGCGGGGCGCTGTAGCGTGAACTGCGTGAGGGCGTGCGCCGAGCGCCTGTGTGTGCGTACAGCCGTCATAACAGTAGGGATATGCCGCACTTATTATGCCATGTTACCTACGGTTACCGCCTGTGGATCATAAGATCCACTTGGGCCTTGTCCATCCCGCCTGAACTCGGTAGATACACAAGATGCTCTGTTAGTGTTGCGTGGGGTATCCCAGCCCCTATGCTACCTGAACGGGCGTGTGCCATGCGCCTTAGACTTTCCGCACGAGTATTGCATGCATGTAATACGGACTTGTGTAGGTACTACCTCCCGTGTACATGTCACCGGAACGCCTATCATTAGCCGCTCTTCCAACACCCGGCGCCTTCAATCCGCGGCCTGAACGCCTCGTCTCATTAACCGCTTTTTCTGCGCCTTACGCCTATCGCCTCAAAACTTGGCGTCAGGCGCACTTGAGGAGCTTCGTTAGGAGTGTTGCAAAGTTAGACAAGAATATCCTGTAAGCGAAGTTTAGAACGAGTTAGCCAATCGATTAACAAAGTTGAAATTGCTTGCGGCATTTCAGTGCTGCGCTCTTCCCCTTGCTTAGGAAACAGAAAGGAAGCGGAAGAACATACACAGTGTCCGTGCTTGCATTATGTCCGTTGTTTTGCTGTGCTGACGCTTGTTGTGCTTACCTGCCGTCCTGTGGCAAGCTGTGCAGGCGGGGGGGACTTTGTTCTGCCACTCGAAAAAAATTTTGTTGTTTTTCTTAAGGAATAATTGTATTTTTGCATCTATGTACAAACTTATTATTTTACAAAAATCGCTGACCTCCTGTTCAATGTGTCCTTCATTTTAGTTTGGGTAAGTTTCGAAAAAGAAGTAACAGAGGCATGCAGCGCACCGTGTTGTGCACGGTCCATGGCATCCTACGCGCGAACAAGAAGTGTTTGCTTCAAAACAGGGAGATTTTTGTGTGATTATTCACACGCCTGTCCTTGTCATGCGAGAGACGAGGCAGCGAAGAAGTGCTGGGCAAATAACTGCAGCAGTTTCTGAGAGGATGGGCACAAGTTTGAGAACTGCAGGACAATTCACAGCAGTTTGTAAGAGACAGACTTAAATCCTCGGCTGAACGCCAGGTACAAAAGCACTAACATGCTCGACTCAGATGACATGTGGGCATTGCCTGGTAAATGTATTATAGAAGACTGCCCCGAAAATGCATCTTCCCTCCTGTAGAACATACCTAATTGAGGGAGTCGTGTGACTAAGACTTGCTAGAGTGCCCAAGATCTGCTTAGGGCAACTCTGCTTCATCGGATAAGAGGTGGACACGAAAATACAAGGCAAGATATTGCAAGAAATTTTACTTTAGAGACCAATATAGGACGCCAAGTAGTCTGCGTGATTCAAAATATATAGATAAATATATCATTTGCTGCGTAATGATGTGCCAAGATTAATTAGTTCAAGTACGGTAGCTATGCCAAGTTTGGCTGAGAAGCTTCTGTAAACAGCAAAATTATAAGTCAACAAGTTGCTGTTTGTAGATGTGCTTTCATTCCGTTTACGAGCAGGTTTAGTTAGTATATATTTACTTAATAAATCGTTTACCAAAGTTCTTTTGAAGCCAGTGAAAGTCCGCAGCTTTAAGTGAATGCTCGGAGTCATAACCACGTGAGTTGAGTCAATTTCCTCATGAAAAACCGTGTCTCTCACTTGCTTGATCATATTTTCTATGTATTCTGTCTTTATGTGGATTGTTTTGTCATATATTAGAACACTAAACGTGCACATAATATGTAGGATTCGCCACTGCTCTAACAGCTGTTTAAATACACTTCGATTGTTTATGTTTGTTTATTATGATCGCAACTTTTTAATTGTAATAAAAATAAGACTCCGATTAAATGAAAAAATCTGGCTTTGGTTAAAAAAACTACCTACTTTTTGAATAAAAATATCTAAGTCGTAATGAACATTGAGCGCATGTGTAGCAGCGATGCCTATGGCCGACCGTGGCGTTCACGGGCGTACGGTCCTGGCGTGCTCACGCTGAAACATTAAAAGTTGAGGTCACGCAAGCAGCAGCAGCAGTTCAACTATTTGCCTTCTGGTTCAGATATTTCCCAACAGCCTTGGTGGAGTTCATGTTTTATGGAATTTAGGGCCTTCCTTCCGAAGACTACCAGTGCCTTTCGAAGACTTGTTAATGCAACATGTCACTAGTCCCAAATTCTTGGGCAGGCCACCATATACTGTAGCTACTGTTCATGATAAGGTCATATCGGTAGAACTACAATGTAGCGAAACCTGCCTAAAACACCCAAAATTAACCGCTCAATTTGAAAGTTATTGCCCGACCCGCGCACCGCACCTTGCTCGTGTGTACACATTGGCCACGAAATTGGTCGGTTGCGTGCACACGGGATGCCTTCCATACCGTAGTAGCTTTCTAGCGCCGAGCACCTCCTGTTTGTTCCAAGCTCGCCGCTTTGGTTCCCGAATTTCCCGCTGGCGGTAAGTGATCATTTCTGACTCATTTCCTGTCTGATGGCCGAGTATGGTGACAATTGGAGGGTGGGCTGCGGCGTGGGCGTGGAGGCGACCGCAGACGAGAGCTGTGAACGCCAGCATGGTCTGAGGCATTTAATTCTGCTGTTCATCCAGCGGGAACGCATGAAGATTGAGTTTCAGGTACGAGTATTTGGAATTTGGGAAGCATTTAATTCTGATGCTCGATCCAGCGGGAACGCATGAAGATTGAGTTTCAGGTACGAGTATTGGAATTCGGGAAGCATTTAATTCTGATGTTCGATCCAGCAGGAACGCATGAAGATTGAGTTTGAGGTACGAGTATTTGGAATTTGGGAGGCATTTAATTCTGATCTTCGATCCAGCGGGAACGCATTAACATAGTTTCAGGTACGAGTATTTGAAATTGGGGAAGCATTTACTAATTTGGTGCTGATCTAGCTCCTGGAAACGCGAGTAGAATGAGTTGAAATTGCGAGTATCCGGAAGTTAGGAGGCATGCAGTTCTGATGGGGTCCTACGGAACCGCAGGATGAGTGAGTTAGACGTAGACTATATATATCGTACTACGACTGCCCAGACTTAGGGAAGCATTTAATTCTTTCATTGATTCATATTAGCAGATGGCAAAGGAAGATGAAAATAGGACTGTTGTGAGATGGGAGTACAGAGCAATTTTTTTGGGATGCCTATAGCCTATGCCTTAGGGGCCCTTATTAGGGGAGTAAAAATAAAAATTATCTCTTTTAGAGCTCTCAGCCTATTAAAAATGGATGCAATTGCTTCAACAACATTTTTGTACAATTTATTTTCTATTTATTTAATATTTAGAGGGCGTTGGAAGTTATCCTGTTGTTAGATTGAACGCTAACTTATGAGAATCATAACCAAGGCTAATAGCAGCTTCAGTCAAAATAAATGTAGCTCCTCTATCTGATACACAGGTACGATGAAGTGCAGCTGCAGCAGAAAGTGTAAGAATCCATATTTCTTAATAGGTACCTAGCTTTAGAGCACTTGAAGCAAGTCTCTTCTGTTTCATCAGAAATGCTTCCTTCAGTGCTGTTCAATTTTCACAGCTGCTGATGCTGATAGATGAAGTTGATGCTTCACATCCCTTCTTGTTCCTTTCCTTACACATGTCTACAGCCTCTCTTCTTAGTGCTATACCCTTTCCGGCCTTCAGGCAGTTGCGCTACCATGTAAGAGAGCACAACTTGCGGGCGGCTGGACTACCTCTAAACGTTATCAGAATGCTCTCAAATTTTACACAGAACATTATTTCCATGAAAGGATCCAACTTGGATGCTGAGAACAACACTTTTCGAACCTTCAAAACTTAGGGCCACCCTAGTGGACATGCATCGTATTGAATAGGTAGCGTCTCATACAGCGCTTCCATTCGACAGTCAAATGAAAGTGTTCACTGGGCAGTCAAATGAACGTGTTCACTGGACAGTCGTATGAACGCATTCCCTTAACAGTCTAATGTACATGTTCTCTTAATTTATTATTCGCACGTCATACTATGTCTGTTTAGATAGCAGAGAAGTGCCCAGCTTACTGAGGTTTTATTCTCCTTATAGTTGAAAAGACATTCGACACTCTACTTGTAACTCTAGCCAAGCTAACTGACTTTAGCGGCTAATATTTTTTGTAAATATTTTAGGAGACGCATATTTGTGTAGAGGGTAGGCAAAAAAACACATTTTTTGTTTGTTTTCTTTTAATATTTTGTTGTTTCTAGTTCTAGGAATTTTATCCAACATTTAAAGGGACTTCTGCTTTGTAAACATGTAGCTAGCCAATCATCAACAATCTTAGTCACTTCATTTCAACTCCCTATCATTTGCTAACAAACGTTATGACAAACATGAGTCAAACATACAAACGAACAAACCGATCTGCACCAAAATTTATTCATTTATGTTTTTTTCACATAACTAACAACCATTATAAATTTCACAAAGATCCATTCATTATTTTTTGAGTTATTGTACTAACAAGCATACAATTAAAAGCAGTGACAAACGAACAAACGGATCATTACCAAAGTATGGTCATTTACTCTTTGTCATGTAGCTACCTAAGAACTCATGTTAATTTCATAAAAATCAATCCATAACTTTTTGAGTTGTGGCATTGAGAAAAATGTAGCAGAAAAGCAAACAAACAAACGGATGGTCATATCTTCACCAAAAGTAAATCATCTGTTCCTCCTAACATACCTAATAATCCGTGTAAATTTCGTCCAAATCGGTAAATAACTTTTTGAGTTATCTTGGTGACTGACAGAGAGACAGACAAACACGACGAAAACATAACCTCCTTGGCGGAGGTAATTACAAATAGAAGTTGACAAATAGCTAGCTACTAGCTAATAGAGTAATGGCTAAAAGTAGAGTAATGAGTTGAAGATCGTGAAATCGCTATATGCCTACATCCTTCTCATGAGCTCATTAGCGATCTAATAACAACTTTAACCACTACTTCTTTTTTTAGTAGCTGCTTGCATACCAGAATATAATTAGAAATACATCTCTAAAATGAAATAGCTCAAAATTCAATAAGCTATAGTTTTTTAATAAACGTAAGCAGTGCAATTCCTAACAGTCAAACGGATTCCTAAATAGAAACACATTATCTCATCCTTTCAGTTGTGTAAATAAATTTAATAATTTACAGATGCAGAGCTGTAAATTTTGCAATGCTTATGAATAAAACCAAACAAATCGAATAAAAATGATTTTTTTGTTGGATTAAACCATTTGCATTAAAAAAGCCAACTCTGGGTAGTGTATTCACAGGGAAATGGCAAAACCTTCAGAAAATGAGTAAATTAAATATTTTATTCATTGTTTGTACTAAGTTTCTGTTCTCTCCACAGGTCAATATGGCATCCACGGTATGCCATTAAAAAGACCAAACGGTCCCGTGTGTAGGGTTCCCACAGGTGTGCTTCTTAGTCTCACCTGTCCCATCTGTAGTATTCTCTTACTCCAAGTCTAGCTATACCCCAACGAAAATGAGATTAACTTTAGGACTAAGACGAAACCTTCGCTCAGTATTTCCTAGTTCATTATCTTTTCTTGCCCGTCTTCTGTCTGTTGGGTATTGTACTTAGTTTGTTTGAAGTGGTGCGCGCCTTACCCCGTAACGGAATTACCCCCGTTGTGTGTGTGGTCACCACAGTACCTACAGGCAGCAACTGCAACGCTTCGGTGTCGCTCGGTCGTAAAGTTTGTCTGCAGCTCCTGTGATCTCGCGAAGCTGTCGCAGCCATGAAGCTGCCCAGTAAGAAACAGTACAATCTCGTCATCAACGATGAGCTCGACTCGCGCATCCCGCTGTATCCTGACGAATCGTTCGCTGATGGCATCAGATTCTCCGCAAAGGTGAGTGTCTGCCCCTTGTCTTTGCCTACGAATTAATAATTCACACTCTATCTATGCAGGAAAATTCAGAACTGTCTTTCTACTTATAAAACTTTGACTGTAAACCGACTATACAGTAATGTATGCTGACGACTAAATCTAAAACTAATATTCTACCTCTTCAGCAAAATTGGAAATCGTCTTGCTATCTCTTCAGAAATTTGAAAACTCATTCTATTTTACCCAGTTCTTTTGAAACTTGAGTCTCTACGTATCCCACGAAATCGAATATTGACTACGGCATGTACATCTATCGAAATATGAAAATTTTCTCATCCCTATACCGGTATAAATTTATACCTGTCATATTTCAAAACTTATTGATACCTTTCCAATGGAATTGCTAACTGACTCTCTGTTACCTGTTAATTATGTCTACAAAGTAAGGATTGACTTTCTAGCTCGTTGTATCGAAGTTTCTTTGAAACATTTTTCTACTCTCAGCAATTGAACTGTATATGAATTCATATCCCTGTCTGTTTTGGGACATTTTGCTTAACGAACATTAACACTATTTTAAACTGCCCTCGATCAATGTTCGTACGTCGCATCCTAGGGGGCCGCATGTGTACCCCTGTGCAGAACTAATTACTGTTCAGGTTGTGCCCCGAATATGTCTCGTGTCTCCGCCCTGCCATGTGTCACCCACGACTCGCTGGGCATCTTCCATTAATTTTGTCTCCCGAGCCGTGAAGTTGGGCGTAAGTTGGCGACCCGACGCCGAAAATGAGCAGCCGTTTTGGCTCCTTGGGTCGTGTGCTTTAATTGCCAAAGTTCTTCTCTGCCTTGGCTGCATCAGTGTCAGGGGTTGTCGCCCCTGTGGAACAGAAGTTTTAATTTGCGATGTTACAGCTGTAGCAATGGTTTCGGAATTGCCTCATTTGAACCACTTTGGTCTTTTCAAACGTGGTGGTTGGACAGATTTATACCACCAAAAGACTTACACTGTAGTTATGATACAAACCCTATATTATTTTCACCGTCTGAATAAAATCCTATTTGAAAACCGAACTAACATTGCTAGACGGTGTTAAACGAGCCAGTATCTGCACTTTCCATTGCAGGAAATTCTCTCCCTTTTTTTCTGACATAAGTCTCCCACATGCAACCTTTATGAAGTTCTGTCCTGGCACTTAAAACTTCTGTGAGCCTCTAAACTTTCTCATAAAGAAAACTCTCCTCAGTTGGTTCATGAAATTTCACAAGTCGCGCTAGTACACTTTTTGTGAAACCCTAGCACTTGCAAGTTCTGCGCTATATTTGAATGTCAGCACCCGCATGAACTTTACATTCACCAGTGTTTAGTGACATGAATGCAGAGCATTAATTTAGGTGAAGGTTGCATTTGAGACTTGCTTGTGAATGAGGATGAGTTCGCTTTCCGCGCCAACGGTAAAGGTAAAGTCAGCTTGACCGTATCCTATACTTGGAAATCCACACGCACTGGTTCGTGCTGCAGATTGAGGCTAACTGGCTTCCAAGGAGTTTAAGGCTGCAATCGACCACGAATCGTTAAGAGCTATGGTGCCCTCGACGGAAGGCTCTCATGCGACGATCGGTGCTTCTCCCGACTCTCCTTGTATCTGAGAAAGGTTAGTGCCCCCCGCGGTAGCTGTCCTAATATTTAAGTAACCAGGTCATGCGCTGCAAGACCTTGGTTTGTGTTTCACCCTGGGACTTTCAGTGTCGTGAGCTGAGCACTCTAACCAGACGCTGACACGGGTATCTTCAGGTAGCCGCACCGTTGTTTGTTTTTAAGTATGAAATACATTGTTTCTTTTTTGGACACCTCCCCCAACAGTCTGAGGTTCTTGGTAAGCACTCAAGCTTTTTTCGTAATTTCGGTATATTTTCTGGCATTCGTGTAAAAATGAGTTTGTGTCTCTTGATTGTCTTATTCGACCTAATCTGCAAAAATCAGGATGCACGCTAATGCTACCAAACTCAGTCTACCGAACTTGAAATTGCCTAGCTTAACTTAGCCTCACTTAACCTAACTCGTAAACCACATAGGCTACCTACCAAAGAAGCACCGATTAGCTACCTCCTCTGAATAGTATTTGGGAAGTATTTTCGAAGTAAAGCTAGTATTCGTTTATTTACTAAGGCAACGAGCGGGGGCTCTATGATCCACTCGACCGCCAGGGAGAAATTTCTTCATGGAACGGTAATTTCCGTAAACAGTATAATGTCAACCGCGTTCTTAACTGGCGATAAAGAACGTTCTCAATAACGACGATACTAATGTTCAGAACCAGCACGACGTAGTAATGTTTGCCGGACTGATCCCTATTCCAGGAACTAACTTATTAAAGTTTTTCATCATTAAAGTACTTCAGAACTACACCTATTTCGGAGCTGATTTGCAGTGACAAAGATGACTATGATGTTCACCAGCGTGTCGTGATATTTAACTGAACCATCCGGCATCCGAGGCGAAAGGCCGGACTCAGATGTCTGAGGTGGTGAGGGGAGGGGGGTATGGTCCGTGGCGGCTCGTTAGCGATTCTCTGACGCCATCAAAGAAAACGGAGGCGGCAGGGGGGACTGCTTGTTTGTCGCTCTCGCTGCTCTCCCTCGCGTTATTGCGGCAATAAGTGGCTGGTAACAAAAGAAAAGTTCTGCCCTGCTGCGTCTTTGATATGTTTCTTTTGTAGATATTCTGCCTCAGATAAAAACGTGCTGTGGGAGTTGCTATGCGGGATCTGCGGAGTATACCAGATGCGTTACAATGGTTTTGTTGTAATTTTGCTATGTCGATAGATACAAACCACGTGCTCGGAGAACACTCCGTGACTCAGTGAGGAGGCTCAGAGGAGCCCTATGCATTTATTTAATTCTTGCACCTATGCTTAAATTCATTCGAGGTAAATTGCACCTCGCAGTTTCAATCCCTATGACTAGTGCGCTTGTATGTCCGTGTGTCTCACAATGATTTTAGTTGACGTTAGTTCTAATGATGACAGTACTAAATAGAGCTCTATTCTGAGAACGTAGACCTCCGCCAAGGCAACGTAAAGAAGCAAGATAGACTGGAGGACATACAAACACAAACGGACTGACGGATCACCACCAAAATTAAATCATCTATTCTCGTAACATTGCTAACATGTTCCTCTAAATTTAGATAATCATGATCGTCCATAAATCTTAGGGTCCTCTTCCTACAGACAGGCAAACACTCACCGGTAAAAACATTACCTCCTTGGCGGAGGTAATTATGAGTGAGTTTCTTCCTAGCTGCGTTTCGGACGCCCTAAGGTTCCATAGCGCTCTTTTTGGGGGGTTTGCCCGTCTCCTGATGATGGGGTGGGTAAATTGTAGCAGTAATATTAATAGTAATGTAGGTAGGCCCTGTTCACAGTCTGACAGTTTCTTTCTCTTGCAGTACATCGGCACGCTGGACGTCCCCCGGCCTACCAGCAAGATCGAAATCGTCGCAGCCATGCGCAGAATACGAGTGAGTCTCTTCGTTATTTGTGTGCCCTTAGGGCGAAATGTTCCTGTCTCACATCTACTGCATTTCTGTCTAATACTCGGTGCTGTTGTGTGTATCAGGTTGATCTTTGGCTTACGGAAGCTCGTGTCACAGACTTCACTTCCTAATTTCCCGAACAGAGTTTTCGGAAGCCCCAGAAGTGAAATTTAGAAAACAGCTTTTTGGGCGGCCAAAAATTTTGCGATTTACTTTCTCGTGTCTCCGCCTCTCTCTACCCTCGGGCTTGAGCGCCCGTTTCAAGCAGCTCCTAATTCCACCCTCCCTTTGAAAGTTGGTTTGAAGTTCACCAGGGAGTCTCTCCAAAGTAATACTAATGTCGAATACTCGCGTGCTGTTGTGGGTTGACTTTACCTCACAGCTAACGTTTCCTAGAGACTGAGCAGAGGTGTGTGTGTCCATCTTTACGGCAGTTTCATTAAGTTGAGTTTACTCTTATTAGCTTTTACATGTTTGAAACTTCAGCCGTCAACGTTGCTTCAGCTACCTTGGTTCAGGGTTTTTCGGCATTCAGCCTAAACCTTCTAGTCTAGAGGTGGCCTCAAACTCAATCACAATCGGCTGGGGCTTAACCCGTCCGATCGAGGGTCATCGCCTGAAACTCGATCCAAAATATCGGGCAACTTGAAGCTAATGAGCTTTGCTAATTCGATCATAACTATCCATACAGCAGATACTTTTCTTTGACACGTGTTAGCCCTTTACCCTTTCCCGCATAGCTTGGTTCATGTACAACATTTCAAATAGTAGGTACGTCTCTTGCAAGAAAGGCCAATTAATTCATGAGAGCAAAAGTTAACAAGATATGAGCAATTCACTACAGCAGCCGCCGTCTTTGAGACTGACTTTTGAGGAAATGAGGTCCTCCCCAAGCCTACCGTGGTCACTGCCCCTCCGCCTGTTACTGCGGGAGTCTTTATTTATTCATGAGCGTCTGAGGTCCTGGGGAGCCGCGGCCCCTCTCTGTTTTTCTTCCATTTACCTGAGATCTTGTGAAGCTTGCCGAGTATTTCAGGCGGGATATTTGCTCGCCACGCTCCATGTTATGTAAGGATAAGTTCTTGAATATTTGAGTTTTGTGAAGCCTTCCAAATGTTCCAGTCCAGTCTATGCTCCATGTTCTGCACGGTAGGATGAGTTATTGTTGTTTAATCCCAAAAGGCTGCCTTTAAAATGGTTCAAAATCTAGTACCCAACCGAAAATTTTAGTCGCTTATTTGATGCTGCTCCCTTCAGGCCTTGAATAAATGCCTATGATTTTCCAGAAAGGTAGCAAGCTCTTCTGACATGGTCCAGACAGACCGTTCACGCCATAACCATTTTCCGGGCGAGCGACCATATGTGGTTAGTGGTTACCTTCATAACGCTTTTCTGAGGAAAACGTTTTGAGACACCCAGGAGTGGGTCAGAGGGTAAGCCCTATGAGTAATATCGTGCGTACTACTTATGCCGAGGGCACATATGCATTCTCACGCACAGCTGGTTCCTGCGATGTGTGTCTCACGCGCCGTTTGGATACACATTAGAATCGGTAGCGTAAAGAACAAGCGAGTCTCGCATCCTTGCATCAGGTTGTATGTGCAAATGCATACTGTGGCTCCGGCACTTGGCGATGCTTCTGTCAATGCCCCCGACGTTTTAGTTATTCGTTATAGGGTTAAACTTATTTTGGCCTTGCGATCGACAAAGTTTAGGTTTGTCCATCCTATGCTATGGGGCCAAGCAACCCCAGGGGCCCCTGTTGGTTACCTCAGCCATTAGCTAGGCTTTCGGGACGTCTCTCTTTCGTGCCCACTATTCTTCCTTCCCGATTGCATACTCTTACTTGCTAATGCTTTATTTTGTTCTTCCTCTTCTTTCCCGACTTGCTGTTCCCATGTGCGTTGATCCTGTGTGAGAACACCTTCGTACATGGGTTCCCCGTTACTCTTGGCATACTATGTGTCCCTTGCTCTTTCCTCTGCGGTATCGTTCTGCTCGGAAACGGAGGCTTAAACTTCCTAACTATAGCTAACTGACTAGCGATCGACAAACTTGCCCTCCCCTCGATACCAAATACTACAAATTACTATCCTAGCTACCAAGCAGAGACAGAACTAAACTATCTCATTCCTAAAACGATATTAGCTATAAGCACATGTAGGGTTGTAATGACAACGCTAACTAATTTCTTTAACGACAACCCCCGTTTTCTTCACTTCTCTACCTGCTTCTGTTCTGAAAGACATTTTCTCTCTTCTTTTATTGCTACCTTCACGTAAGTTACGCATCATGAACTCTCTGAGTAAATAAGGCGTAAATGTGGGGAGGAAATGAAAAATATGTAGCTATCTACATATACTAGCGCTTAGAGGCACTTATTTCAGACGTCCTTAATGCTAAGATAACAATTTTTAATAAAGCAACTTCCCTTCGCGAGTAAGTAAATGAATTTCTCTTTGGTATGTATCACTGATAGAGCATTGCAGAGAACAATCAAGCAAGCGAGGAACCAACTGTTTCATGTTATACGATGCAATAGAATGATTTTCTAAGTTTATTTTCCATGTTTGTCGCTCATTTTCTTCGAGAAGAAAACGCTAAAGCCAGAGGCTGTCGCTAGCATCATCATCTTAGCCGTTCAAAAATTCAGTTTCAATTTCCTAGACTGGAAGAGTCCAGATTGGAGTTCGCGTTTTGCAGCGTCCCGATGGACCTGCCTCGAGAAACTTCTTTTGCCTCGAGCTTCGCAGCAGACACCGGCGGAGCGGCTGCCCTGCGACGGTGAATGTTTAGTGTTCATGGCAGGGAGCTGAGGTCCGTGCTCAGCAGCAGGGGTGCTGAGTCGGAGTCTGTTGGAGTCGGACGCTTTTTGATGGCCAGTTGTCGGAGTCGGACTTTACCATCCGACTCCATAGCCATCTTATTTATGCTGTTATCGTAAACGTGCACTGCTACTGAGCTGTCTGTCAGCGTGTCATCGGTAGCCGCACTCTCTATGTAACTCTGCTGCATAGAATGAGCGCATGTAAAATAGCTACCTATTGTGTTCATGGAGAATAGTGGCCGTAGCTTCGTCCTGGATCTTTCTCTGCATTGTTGTCTCGTATTATGTTGTCCTTTGGAAACATCAAGATGGCTGCTGGTTCACTGCTCTGTTATCGATGAACTTTTACGGTAAACTTTTTTTTTATTTTTGGTCCAGAGCATTCGCTAGGTTAGCACGGACAAGACGTGTGAAGACATCGTAAAAAGAACGTCATGTTGGTTCAGTGAAAAAGTAAATAAGTTCGTGATTCATAAGAAGCTGTACTTACTGTGTAGCCAACTAATAACTATGCCTGCAAAAATAAGCACGGCCTGTATATAGAAACGTATATGATACTATACCGTGTGTGATACCTAGCTATATACCGTTCATACGGTAGCATTTACGGTACGGTATACATAAAAGATCATAACAAACTAATATAAATCTGCAAAAGTGTTATATGCACTTTGCATAGGGGACAGTTTTCGTATTTACAGCCGCTCCCCAAAACTTCCCTCCCTCTCTGACGGGAGCGCTTGTGTCCACTTTGGGGACCACTAAGTTATGATGTACGAAGAAGGACTGTGTACAAAAGGACGCTTGAGCTTAAACTGCCAAAATTGAATTATTATTGCAGTCTACTGTTGCCAAGCGAAACGAGCCTGTATAGGCAACAGTACGGTGTGTGTCTTCACCCGGTGGGCAGTGTCTGTTGGTAGGCCAATAATTGTCACTGTTGTGAAAGCTTGTGCCATGCTGTGGGTTGTGTGTTGTCGCGAAGACTATGGATTTTCGTGAAAACATTATTTAAAGTGTCTTTTCTAAAGGGATAATTTGCTGTTAGTTCTTCTAACTTATCATCTACTGCTTGTACCAGGCAAGTCTAATGAGTTTCGTTTTTTTCAGTACGAATTCAAAGCGAAAGCGATTAAGAAGAGGAAGGTGTCGGTGGAGGTGTCCGTGGACGGCGTCCGAGTCCTCGTCCGTAAAAAGAAAAAGAAGAAACAGGTGAGGCCGCGGCCGGACTGTGCTGCCCCTGACTCCGTATGTGTGTAGATCTGTTCCCGTTTTTACCTTCTCACAGAAACCCACACTTCCGTACCAGTATATTTATTGTAACCACGTAACCCAGTAGAAATATTTCACGGCAAGCCGCCGTGTTGTACTACGGCAGTTTTTCTGCCCAAAACTGCCCTATTTGGAACATGTTCACTGGCACTTCGTACAGTCATTACAGTCCAGTGATGGTGGCGGCCTGCTGCCACTCACGTATCGCTGCTGTACCCTGTTGGTTCCTGTCAGCTGTTCATATACTCTGTTGTTACTTTATTTGGTCGTGAAAGATATAGTGGCAAAGATGAATGTGTTAACTCCATTTTACCTTTTGTAATTCTATATATAATCGTATTTAACTCTATTCAACTGAATTGTCATTGTATCGTTTGTTGGCCTCACTTGACAAGCCGTCCTCCACGTCGCTCGTCTCTGTACATTTAATATCAATACCGTACGTCCCTGGTGGGCGGTGAATAAACTCGTTTTTTTGTTTAAATTATTAATTGAGGGTTTTATGCGCATCACGATCGACATTTTCTGTTAATATTAGTAAAATTGGCAGTGATCTATAAGGCTGTGAAGTTCTTTGTACTCTTTCGGCCACACGCTCAATATCCAGTGCTGATTGAACATGGGTTTATGTGTCCACGCTTATTAGCTTTTTTTCCCACTTGATCGAAATGAAGAAATTAAATCCACAGTCACGGGCAAACGGGGTAATGTTAGAGAAACTCATTTTGTTAAAGGATTAATTTCCCTGCTCCTGAGGTTTGTGGTGTGCGAACTCTACGTTCTTTGCCTGATGAAATGCAATTTTTTATCAGATGGGACTCGTGCGTCTCAGGGATATAGACCGATAATCAGTTAACCCATCGGCACTTACGATATTGCTTTTAGATTTCGTAAATATAGTAGTTACTGTGGGAGTACCCTGTAGAGAAATTGCTAGTGTGCGTTAATAGGTTAACTTCACCCCTGGAGTTTGAGCAATAGTCTAAATGCTCTGAATCTTTCAAGCTGAACTTCGTTTAAACCAACTTCATGTCGGTAGTGTACCTCATGCCGAGGCCGCACTTTGTAGTCACATGCTCGACTTATGAAAAGACCTTCAGCTTGCACCTGGTCCCGATACGCAGTGCAAGTCGCTAGCATAAACGACGTGTAAGCTGAACGTCCACCCGTAAAGTTGAGCGAGCGATTATTTAGTGTAGCCTCGGCATAAGTCCGCTGCTGCCAAGCTCGGCTTAATATCCGCCCGGAAGCCTGAGCCATTTGCTAGCACATTAGTTAACCAAGCTCTTGCATTGACTTCACAATTTCATGTCAGGTGCTCAAAAGAACAGCTGACTTACTTATAGCTTGAGTGTCGTCAATTCTGCCTAAAGTCCCCGAGCTTCAGCAAGTTGAGTTTTATAGCTACTTCGCTTGATGCGCTTCTTGAGGAGCTGGCGAACAACGCTCGGCCTCAGCGCCCTAATGTAATGTGCTGTCATTGCAAACTCAGCTGCATATCTACCAAAATGTTACTCCTACTAACCTTACTTTCGTCTGTTCTTCCTCTTCTTTCCTGACTTGCTGTTCCCATTCGCGTTGATTTTCTGTGGGAACACCTCGACCATGAGTTCCACGTGTCTATCGACGTACTATGTATGTCCCTTCGTTTTCCTCTCATACGAAGAACAGCTTAGTACTGATTTAGGGCTAACTATTTTATATACCTACCTTTAGTAAAATGTTAACCAACAAGTTAATTGGCTTAGCTAGTGTTATTCTTAAAGCTTCGGATATCTCCTCAAATATGAAGTGCTTTAGAATTTGGAATCACTGTGCACTTTTCTGCTTTATAAATATAAAAGTACATAACGTATTCGGCTGCTGAGTAAAGGGAACGCGTTTATTTGACTGTCGTGAGTGTGCCCCCTCAGTCGACGTTCACTTGCGGTTTGAGGTTTAGGTTCGAGTTTGGGTTTCAAAGCAAAATTCCTAAAAATACAGCTATTCGAGTTCCAAAAGTTGCGTTTTTGATAGTTCGTCTTCCAAGACCAGCGATGTTAATTAATTTACAGTATATTTAATGATCGGAAAACTATAATAATCATAATATTGAAAGCAAATCTTAATAATTCAATCTTTACTTGAAAAAATGAACTGTTTTAACGGGTAGATCTATCATAGTTTTGGTGCTCTTCGGTACGTATGCATCTTAGAGAATAAGAACTTCATCAATTGTGACAGCTTCGTCAGCGTGAGTTATTTTGATTAGCCACAAAATGTCCAAATCTTCAGTGATGAGTAGGTAATCGGTTTGAATTTAGCTCCTAAAACTCCACCTACCGCAGCCAAAACAACCGTCATAACCGCAGAAGTTTCTTACAAGTAGCAGTAAATGAAATGAGCTTATTTTGATGGCACTGTGCCAATCAATGACCGCTTAATGCCATAGCCAATCATTCCTGAACATTTTCTGTGGCCTCCAAAATTCTGCAGGAACGCTAGGCATTCAAAGCTGCTGCCTTATCTAAGCATTTGGTGGTTCTCTAATAAACGAAAAAGAAAGTATTGTAAAATCTCGATTTTACACTCCAGCGGAACCGCTCTAAAGGCTCACCTCGCTCATTGCTTGATTGCTGCGTCATACGCTGGAAAAATTCATGAGAATTTCTTTATTATTGACCAACGCACCGAATGAAAAGGAGACGAGCTAGGGTTACATAATCGTGTGCTGCCAGTGTCTCCTGTGACAGGTGTAATCGCTTCACATAATGAGTGTATCGTACCCAGCTAGTTCTGCTTGTGAATGCATGATGTTCGGCGAGGAAGAGTTGAAAACGTTGAACCTTATGTCGACGAACTGAAAAACTTCGGTTGCTCATAGGAATAGCGTTGTTTGCAACGTCCTCTGCATGCAAAGTGCTTTGGCTGCACCTGATTTATCATCGACTCATCAACTGTGTTAATATTAGGCTTAATTATTTTGCTATAAGGGTTCTTCGCCCTGTTGTATACTTACAAAAAATCGTTTGTTGGTAGGTTACACTGCCTAGTTGAAATCAAACAAGGACTCGTTCTAACGTTTCTCCGTTTCAGTTTATGGAGCTGCGAAGGAACAAATTTTTACAATAGGATATCAGTTTCACCTCTCGTCTCTTCACAGATATACACTTTATTAAATACGGTATCTGAGCAAGGTACGTAAAATACGATCCAAAACATGCTCATCTGCCTTATTTTCGTTTGGCTGTGGCGGTTCACTGCAATGGCACATTCTCCTATTGTATTCCAATGGGAAAAGCGTCGCTGTAGCCAGATAGCAAAATTTAAGTAAATAGTGTCAAAAGAAGCCCCACTCCTGCGTATTTTAACGTCTGATCATCCGTGCAGGAGCTGCCGCCCGTGGGGTCTGCCGACGAGGCCCGCTGTCTCATCATGAGCCATCCCATCTACAGAATATTTTACGTCTCGCACGACTCTCAAGTAAGTCCTGTCCTCACGGTTCTAGGACTGTTTGTTGTCGCCGTTGCACTTTGTCCTGGCCCTTGCTGGGAGGTTAGCTGGTGGTGGTGGTGTGCAGCTTGCTTTTCTTGCCAACTCTTGAACTCAAGTGTGAGGAATACAACGGTACTGGTCCATGATACTTTGTACTGTTGTGGATTCAGCAGCACCAACATCGCCCCCAATCCCGGTGAGCTGGTGAAATAGCAGATTATTACCCTCAGTGATCTCGCTACTTAGGAGTTGAGTAAGTGATTGCTGTGTATTCCTCCTGTCTGTGATTTGTCCTACCTATATGTTTATGGTGTTCGGGTGCCTATTCTTCCATAGCGCTTGTTGTGAGGTCTGGTGGTGGAGTTTGGTTCAGACGCAAGGATATGGAACAGAGCGCAGCTGGAGATGTTTAGCTTATTGCAGATCTAAAAAAGACAACAAGCATTAGTTAGTTAGTTAGGTCCTCCTGCGTGTCATGGCGTACTTACTTTGCCTTAATGAACAACAAGAATAACAAGGTATGTCAATGCAGTTTGGCACCTGTCTGTGATTTTCATTAATCAATAATAACAAGACGTAGCTCTTCAAGTTAAAGTTGGAAATCGTCTGTATTTTTGTTAGCGAGGAACAAGAATAACAACAGGCGTTATGTGCAGGTTGACACCCATTGCACTTTGTGGTAACACTACAGTCCGCGTTCGGCTGACCAAAATCATAGTACATGATTACTTTGCGACGATACTTTTGTTTCTTTTGTCATATTTTTGTTAGCTTTATCTTTATGAAGGATGATGTCGCCTGCCACTACCAACGTAAATTATGAAAAGAGATGAGCGTTTGCTATCATGCTTTCTTCTCAAGTTATTGAGGCAGCGGTGTCCATCTGCCACACGACATGCTTATCATGAAGAAAAATAGGTATTGATAGGACTAAACACAGTACCTACAATACGGACTTATATTGAGCTGTAACTAGGACGTCTTAGTTGAGCTGAATAGACAATAATATCAATGATAAAAGCATAGACATGTAGTGCTTTTCCTTCCCTTCGGTGGCATGCAAAAACACAAGCCTTTTGGGAGGAAGCTAAGTGTTTTACAAACCCGAACTTGAACTCGGTATAATTGATGCGCTTTACTGGACTTCAGTCCAATTTTTTCGCTCAAGCGAGAAGTTTTTGGTTCAAAGACAATATAGCTGGAGAAACGTAATTAATTTTACAGCAACGAAACCCTCTGATATTTAGTTTCTCTTCATATTTCTACTGTTCTTTGGAAAATATCTTCCTCGTTGCTTCGTTGCTCATTCATTTGCCCTTGTGAACTCCGAGCAAGCAAAGCTGTGTTGTGGGAAAGAAACGAAAATAAGGATCCGAGAGATTGCTGACAGTCATAGTAGCAGTCTTCATTGATTCGATTTCGAAAAAGACTCAAGTCACTCAACAAGAAGTGCAATCGATGTAGAGGTTTTCTTTTAGTTTTGCAACGTGTATGCAATATGGCTCATTTTCGACTCTATATCAGTTTTCTTCACGCGTGACAGCAGATACACTAATGAGGAAATAGATAAATACACCCTGATATTTATGATAGTGTTTGATCAAGTGTTGCTATATATACTAATACACGTCGCACTGTATGTGGAGAACGTGGTCCCAACCGTTGCTGAACTGATGCCGTTAAAGATATCTGTCGTCTGGCACAATGTATAGCGGCAGACAAGAGTGTTCGCTCCGTGACCCAAACATAACCATGTACCGTGTCATCGCCAGTGAGCGAAGGCAATCTTCTCCTGTTGGAGCAACTGCTGCAGCGCGGTTGACTGTGACGTCTTGCACGGCGTTGTTTTGGTCACGTAAGAGCAGTCTTTTCTCTGTTCACTTTGGTCGTGTAAATATAATATCGCGTTCTGATGTCCCAGGCTCGAATCTTGCATTTGGCAGACGAACGGATTATCTTAGCTTGGCTTGCCTGATAAGGTCAGTGAGACCTTTTCGAAAGCCAAATCGTCAGCATTTTATGTCTAAAGAAAATCTGATTTTGAACCCAATACGGCATGATTAAATACTGTGTAATAGGTAGTGTTTACGGCCGTTTTAGCGAAGCGGAAGCAAGATTGAATGAGCGACGGGGTGGTTGTGTGTCCACACTCCGTGCCCAAGAGCAGTGTCTGTTTGTGGCTGAGTGTCGCTACTCATGTGATGTTGCACCATGAAGCGGGATGTGAATGTCCTCGTTCTTGCGGTTCTTGAAAACCTTTGATATTCATTGTGGTTCGTTCGACCTTTATCTAAGTCCAAACCCAAATGGATTTTGCTAGAGTAAAGCGAAATCTGAAGCTTACTGCCTCAATATAATAAAATCACTAGTTAAATATATAAATATATACTGCACAGTGTTTGTTATTTTGCTTCGAAAGGCTGTCGGATTGTGGAGGCCTCCGACATCTTCAGGCAGGCCGTGGGTGAATGAAGTTAGTTCAACACTGGACTGTTTCACGTTCTTGCGATGACTCAACGAAAACAAAAATATCCAGGGGACGAATTTGAAAACGACCCTAGGATCGTAGCTTGTTGAAGTTGAAGCTGGGGGCACTCTTGGCTCACGTGTGCTTTGTGTGGGTACTTTGCAACTCTTTGGATCATGCAAAAGTGCTCTTTTGTGAAATTTTGCTGCCACGAATTCACCGCACGAGGCAATATAAGTTCATTTCAAGACTGGGTGGCTAGTATAATTTGCTCCTCGAGCTCCTACCGGAAGACCAGGTCGCTGGTCTGGTCTGGTTGCTAGTGAAGCTCATGGTCGTTTGAGACGTTGGTGCAGTGCCGGTCACGGCGGACTTGTATTGAAGCGCGCGGCTGTTTTCAGTGCCTGGGAAATTTCTCCCGTCAAAAAAGGCAACCTCGGTCCGACAGTTAGCCATTTTTGGCCGACCTATTCCACTCGACGTGAAGCAGCCCGGCAAAGTCATCCGCTGCTTACCGCCGTGTTTGTGTTGCTGGGCTGCGCTAGCACTTCATCCGTGAACGTGACGCGTAACGGGACCTTGGTCCATCTATGCGCCCAGCTTTTGTGGGTCCGGGCTAACCTTCAAAGCCCTGGTGTGCCGAAGTAACCGTCTGTACGCTTAGTGGGTTCGATGAACCTTCGACTGAAATGCCCAGACCAGTGAGAAATTAGCACCCTCTCGGAAACCCACACTTCACAACATAGCAGGACCTAACACGACACGATTATGGCAATCACCAGGTAGCCTTAATATGCTCATTGACACACACACACACACACAGACAGAGCCCGGGCACTGTTCTCCTCTTCCCCTCCAGAGACAATATAAACCGAGTGTTGAAGTGATATTGCGGTGCTGTTCCCTAGACGTTCTCGCTATCGCTGCGCTAAAAAAGCAGCGATTATGTTTTGGAAACTTTTTTATGCATGTAGCCTACGTGTACGCAGAATATTATGTAGTGGAAGGGAAGGGTTAAGCATTGTCGGCATGACATTCATTGCTGGGATCTGTGTTCGGTGCCCTCAGGGGCATATTCTGGCAGACCCTTTCTCTGCCACAATATGTTCGGGCATCACGCACCCAAGGGTCCCGAGTGTCTTCTCCGCAGGGGATGTAGCATCTGGCCGTAGTTCCTGCTGAAAAGGTTACTTTTTTTCAGTTAGGTAGGTCCTCTATATTTCCCCCTCTGTTCTGCGCGGTGGGCCGCCGAATGGTGGTAAGCTACCCCTCCCATGGGACTCCTATCTGCTCCCGTGTGGGGGGAATCGGAAGGGACCCCCCGCACGAGTGTTCGCTTTCTTCTGTCTTCTTCTCATTTCGTTTTTCGTCTCTTTCCCTGCGCCGCATGGCTGAACGATTACGTTTGGCCGAGCAGTGTAGGGTTAGAAATGCTCGTGCCTTATTTCCTGCCAGACATGGTGCACCTGGCCGAGATTGTACTAAACGAGCTCATCTGAGTTCGACTCAACTTCTAAACTATATTATACAAAATGGGATCGCTTTCTCATCTCATCATAATAATAATCTGTGTTCGGTCGTGTTGGGCTACAGCCGCTTAACCCTATTCATAGCAGCCTGTGTTATTTTGTTCCAATTGTCCTTTGTCCTCTTCTATTCCCACAGAAAACATAACAAGAGTTGTATTTAGAACAAGTTACCTCAACCTTGCCTAGATTTCTGGTGTTGTCAAAACAACACTCATATTTTCAACGTACGAAACATTTTATCTTTTTTACTTTTAAATATTTATGATATTTATGGCCTACTAAAGCGGAGCAAAGCTGTATAGTGGACAGCGCGGGGCTCTGCTCTTGTGTCCGCCCGAACGATCGATGTGTGTTCGATGCTAAGTTCAATTCTGCCGGTGTATTGTCTTGCCGTCAGAACTCGAACTGTCTTAGTTTTAGTTCTGAGCGGTATTCTTAAGAGGTAGATATCTCAAATGATGTTTTAGCTAAAAGTCTTAGCGACCAATGGATGAATGTTTATCCTTCTTCAGTATCACCTTCTCGATATTTTGAAACTTGAAACATTTTTCCTTCACTGTTTTTTTAAGCTTGCATATTTTCCTGGACTTGCCTTCCTGGGAGTAGATTTTAATACGCTGTCTCTTCCATTTTTTCTTACAGGATCTCAAAATATTTTCGTATATAGCAAGAGACGCGTCGTCCAATGTGTTCCGCTGCAGCGTCTTCAAAGCGTCCAAGAGTGTGAGTACCAGCAACTGTGTTTCCTTACGTCTCTTGGTCCGTGTGAGGCCCCGTACGACAGTTGTTTGGTTCCCGCTCGTACTACTCAGCGTCCAAATGCGTTATAGAGTCCGTTTTAATAGCTGCAAAATGCACAGATCTTTAATTTTCCATTTTTCCCCTGAACAGCATAAAAATACACCGTATTCTGAGTAATAATTTGAATGGATATTACGTATCGTACTTTAGCTGCTACCCTCGCCTAGCCGGCGCATGTTGCCGTTAACATTTTAATAGATTATTAGATTCACAGGGACGCAGTCAAACTCTAGGAAACTGAGCACTTCGAATAGGAACCAAAATACTGTCGTATGAACCCGTTTTTAGGTCTCATAAATAGAGCGCCTGACTGAAGCGAGCTTCCATTATATAGCACTTCTAATCGTCATCCGCGTACTCCCTCAACTTTAGGAGGCTCGAGTTACCGGGCCAATGGGATCCTTTGGCAGCAATATCCGACAGTATTCTCAATTCGCTGTGAGTTTTGCAAAAATTTATTGTTATTGTTGAGCAGATTGCGCCGTGTACTAGGTATGTGTGGAATATTGCAAGGCATCATAGTTGTTCTCTTACCTGAACTATAAGTATAGGTGTCATCGATTGGGGACTTTGTAGCCGGCTGAAGCTACACCCAATACCGTACATTTGAATTAATTGGAACCACAGACCGGTGCATTGATTTTGCACATTGGATTCAGATTTTAAGAGATGAGTTTCATTCTTCGTAAGATGGAGAGCTTCGAGCCATCTCAAGCCATCTCTGGTTCCTGCAGTTCTATCGAACGTGGTGAATGTCATCGCTTCTTTGTGTAGTAGCTAACGTTGTAGCTTAGCTCAGCTTAGTCGCCCTTACCGTGCCAATCGATGGCACTTCATACGTATCTCAGTTGCCAACGATATAAAGAGAAATTGACGGTAATGGTGAATCGAAAAAATGCACAAAGGAATAATAGGTGCGAACCCGCATTGAGAAGAAGCGAAGTATATGGAAGTAGCTACAGCCCTCAATCTTCTAAAGACCAACTAAAGCTTTTATTTCTCGACGGAATAGCTTTTTTGGAAATATTTATGCAATGTGCTGGCCCTCACAAAGTAGAATGGCAAGTTCTGGAGACTGTCCTCGCGTTATTGTTGTTACTACAGCATGCAATTGTTACTTTAGCTATGTGAATAACAAACTTTAACAACATGCATATAATGCATTTTTGGATGTTTAAGTGTAGCTAATTTAAGAAAAATTACGATTATCATTACATACTAGACTGCATTGCTGCTCATTGTTTGGCCTCTGTGTGGTGACAGTATGCGTTGCCGTCGACTGTTGAAGTGTTGGATTGTTTGTGTCCAGGGCCGGGCCATTACAGGTCGCCTGGAATGGGGAATTGTCAGGTTTTGTATCCTGATTGAGAGACTAAGGCCGGGACCCCACTGACAAAACAAGCGATGTAGTGCGATTTCTGCTGTAGACATGGCGCCTGTGAGTGATAATGTGTCACGTGAACTGGGTTGCGTCGGTGGGGGAGTAGATTGCTGTACGCGATGTTACATTTGTCGTGCAATAAATTTGTTGCGTCGCATGTTGCTTGTTATTATTATTATTATTATTATTATTATTATTATTATTATTATTATTATTAGATCACACCAGGCTGGCGACGTAGGAACGGAGAAACTCCATGAGGTTAACAACCCCCCACGCAACCAGTCCAGCGGGTGGAGAAAACAAAAGAATGAAAAAAAGAAGATCCGAGTTCACAGAATAGCTCTGTGTACAGATCGTTTAAAGCTGCCAGTACCAGCACCAGCAAAGACAGAGCCATCAAGACCATTCCAAACATCCACACACG
>LQNS02278141.1:1396331-1418313 GCA_001587735.2 Parhyale hawaiensis | reverse complement strand
AGGTTCAGGGTGGCATCCATGAGGCAAAGCAATAAAATCTCTGCTCTGCTTCCCGTCGAAGTGAGCCGACAGAAGCTCCGCCCTTGCCAAGGGATCAGTAATAAGGCCCCCACCATGACTCACAAGGGACTAATTAAGATCAGGTGAATTAGGGAATTAATCTGTATTAAAAATGAGCTTAGTGCCGTCAGTAGTCTTCACAAAGCAAAGATGTGCAACCCTATCTACATTTTTGGCTGGCCCGGAAGCTGATTGTTGGTATTAGCTTTTGAGGCAGCTCAGAATTCTCATAGGGTTAGTGCTCCTTTGCTCTTATGGCTTGTAGTCAGAATTATGAGGCTACTCTGAGGTTTTGTGGTACATGATATCGAAGTCCGACGCCACAACTTGCCCAGGAGTTGCGCAGTGCCATCTTAGACCTTAAGACCCGACAGCTTCTTGCAATGCGAGTGTTTGTGGCGCCTTGTCTTCATGTTATGTTTCTTGGTCGCCAGTTGCTATATTTTATGGTGTGCTGCTTTACATCCTGCTATGATGTTTTACATATCGGTGCTGTAGGTACCGTACTTTGACCAGGCTATAAGTGCAGAGTGGTGAAGGAATGATGTCAAGTTTCTTATACTTTATTTACATCTTATGATACATCGCTTCTAAGAATAAGTTACAAGTGGTAAGCAGGTACGGCGGAGTAAATTAGAAATGGAGATTAAATATAGTAGCTCTACAGTAGAGACAGGCAAGATTCAAACACTGCACGAATTATGTTGCTTGTAATTCACGAGCACCACCTTATGTAGGTACCCTATACTGTAACTTCTGGTCCCGGTTTTCTGTCGGAACTATGTATCATAAAATATCATCCGGCGTATTATCTGTATGTGCATCTGGTTTAGAATAGCAGTTGAGTATATCAATAAAGAGCTGCCGACACCAGGCTAAGATCTCGACTGGGTTTATTGCTGTTCCGGTGCCTGCCCGATAGTCCTCGATGTTTCCCTTCGTCATTGCACTATGAAGTTCCAGGTCCGGTTCATACTTCCTGTCTTACTTGAACAGTGATCTAGGTGGCAATGTTCTTAATTAATAATTATACATCCATCATACATGTTGGTAATTAAGTAAATATAGTGTGTGTGCGGAACGTGTATAGCTATAACACCAAGCGTACTTGATCTAATGAAAAGTGCGCAAATCTTCACTTTACTCTAAATTTTTGTTGCTTCGCTACAGCCCCCTCCCCTGGCGAAACCATTACTTTTGCCCCAAAGTACTCACTGTTTCAAGTCCCAATCTTGCTCACCACGCCTGTTACTTCCATCCACTCGTCACGATACCCTTTCTTCCACTACCCGGCACCCGCCATCCCCATCCTCCTCCTCTTCCTCCTCCTCCCCTGTCTGTCCCACCCCTCAGTAGGCCCGTAACTTCCACTCCTACAACTACAGCACTCCCTCCACAACCCAAGTTACCACCTCCACATGCCTCCCCCCCACGGGGGGAGGGGCGCCCCAGGCCATATGTCAGTGCCCAGTTACCTGCCGCCGATGGCCTGTCGTCAACACAGCAATGCGGCGCTCGAAGCCCCGCCGGCTGCCGTGATTTGTGCGCCGCGCCGCGCTAATGAGGCCCTCACCGCCCCTCCCCCCCTCTCCTGCTGCTGCTGCTGTTGTGCTCTTGATGCGTATTGTGTCTTGTGCCTCTTGTTGCCTAAGCGAGTTATTGTCCTGCGTACTTGGAGTAAATATACTGCTGGAGCGCGCACCTTGACTAATTCTTGTACCGGAGCCTGCGTGCCTTTTTGCCTGGTATTCTGGCTTGTAGCAGCAGGGGGAAGGGGTGCGAGACATCAGATCAGGCTCATGCTTTTTTTCAACTATCTTAGCTGCACATACTATCTACGTCTATTAAAGTTTAGATCTTTAGTTCTTCAGAAAATGTGACTAATATGCCAAACCCCTTAAGTTTCCGTCGCTCCTTGAACGTTATTTTATTTATTTATTTTTTTTTAGTGTAAAAATTTGTTCCGAGATTTGCTAGCAGATCTCTCAGCTAGCTTGAGCTGATGTGCTGCAGACTATTTACCGGCGCCCTTAAACTGGCTGTCACCCAGTCAGGTTGACTGCCCAAATTGGAGATATTATTAATGGCAGAATTCAAGCCACTACTGTATAGCTATACCGTTGCCAGTGGAGGCGCGCTCTAGTAGAATATTTACTCCAAGCCTGCGTATGCTTGCTATTGTGTGCTCGCGCTGGCTATATACGCATACTCCCAGACACCGTACAGACGCATGTGACTTTCCGGTAGGGGTAAAGGCTAAATCAACTTGACTGCACCCATACTGGGAAACTCACACCCACTGGCTCGTGCTGTAAATAAAGGCCGACTGGTCCCAGAGGAGTGTACTTCTGCAGTCGACTACGGGTCGTCAAGAACTATGACGCCATCGACGGAACGCTCTTATGCTACGACCTGTGCCCTCCTCCTGCCCTCTCCATTTCTGGTGTTAGTACCCTCGCCGAAGCTGTAGAGATATCAATGCTGAGTCAGCGCGCTTGACTTGTCCGGAACTTCAGGGATAAGCGCTGATTTGCAAAGTAATATCGTGTTACAAATGTTAGCGGCAACCTGGTTACACTTCAGACAGGCCTAAACTCCTTTTTGTAGAGCTCGATTGAGTTTCCGTCGTTTCATGGGCAACCTGTTCGAAGTCAACGCCTGAAATACGATTGAAAGTGGCTCGAGTTGGGATTCGAACCTACCACGTCCAGTGGCATGAGCACAGCACCTTAGCTCGCCGCTACCGCGGGGTTGCCTGGTAAAGTGTAAAAGTGGCGTCGATTGGTACAGAAAAGTTAGAGTTAAGCAAAGCCCCCTAGGCTTGACTTGTCCGGAACTTCAGGGATAAGCGCTGGATTTGCAAAGTAATATCGTGTTACAAATGTTAGCGGCAACCTGGTTACACTTCAGACAGGCCTAAACTCCTTTTTGTAGAGCTCGATTGAGTTTCCGTCGTTTCATGGGTAACCTGTTCGAAGTCAACGCCTGAAATACGATTGAAAGTGGCGAGACCAACGCTCCTGTATGAAGATGTGGACAAGTCAAGCGCATTGGGCTTAGCTTTTTTCGATTTTCTCATGCCAGTCGATGACACCTTCGCTCTTAGTTGCTGCGTACTTGGATACGTGAATTACTCGTGCCTACCTTATCGAAAATTAAAGCAATTTCTATGGGATGTCTTTAGGGGCGGCGGCGTCGGACTATATCCAATAATCGTCGACAACTTTCCGATGGGGTGCGGTGTCGTGAGAGACAACTACATAGGAACTACTTATGTATTATTTATACAAAATTGTTATTGCGTAGAAATAGTTCCTCTTGGGCAGTTGCTGTAAGAACTACCTCACGGACTTCTATTGCTTATTCGGAAGCAATAATTCTCCACATGATACGCGCCAGCCGGAACAGCAATGTGCCGCTCTTTCGTGTATTTTAAGTAAGTTCAATTCCACTGAAGGTATTCGGTGCTGTAGCGGCAATACATGCGTACACGAACCGATCGCCCTTGAAAAACTCGAAACTCATTCTTGTTGGCTGTCTCAAGCGTAATTGGTATAAGATTACCGTCTGAAGCTCGATCCAAAGTTGTCAGAATGGAAGTTCTGGACAGACAAGTTAACCCTATGGGGCCGAGTGTACAGACATATGGCCACATTAAACACTGAGCTCAGTGTTAATTTAACAGTTTTTTTCGAACTTTTAAAGTTGAAGATTGAACTGTCTTGCAGCTCAAGAATTAAGTACTGTAGGCAACAAATATACGGCCAGCGTAGAAGGGTCAAAGCTCACCAGATCATCTATGATCACCGTAGGCGAATCGCACGTCCGTTGTTCTCACTGTCTCGCTCCTTGTACCAACCCAGCTTGGTCTGAGGACACTCCTAGCCCGTATTGTGATATGTGTAGAATAATTACCTCCGGCAAGGAGATTGTTTTCGTAATGTTTGTCTGTCTGTCACCAAGATAACTCTAAAAGTTATGAACCGATTTTGACGAAATTTACAGGGATTGTTAGGTATGTTAGGTGAAACAGATGATTAACTTTTGGTGAAGATCCGTCCATTCGTTTGTTTGTTTGTCTGCCTCATTTTTCTCAATGCCCTAAATCAGAAAGTTGAGGACGGATTTTTATGAAATTTACCTGAGTTGTTAGGTATATCATAAAGAGTAAATGACCAAATTTTGATTTTATGTTTGTTAGCGCAAAAACTCAAAAAGCTTTGAGTGAATCTCAATGAAACTATCAGGAATTTTTAGTAATGTTAAAAGACATGAATGATTAAATTTTGGTGCAGATCGGTTGATTCGTTTCTATGTTTGAGTTGTGTTTGTCATAATGTTTGCTACGCAATAATTTAAAAATTTGAAAACGTTAGGAATGGATCTTTATGAAACTTACAGGAGTTGTTAATAATGTTGAAAAGTAAAATTTGTTAAGTTTTGGTGCAGATCGTTTGATTTGTTTCTGTGTTTGAGTTGTGGTAGTCATAATGTTTGTTACGCAATAACTCGAAAGTTTTAAATGGATCTTTATGAAATTTGCTGGAGTTGTTACTAATGTTAAAAGATATAAATGATTAAATTTTGGTGCAGATCGTTTGGCTCATTTGTATGTTTGACTTATGTTGGTCATAATGTTTGTTAGCAGCATGACTCAAACAGTTATGAAAGGATGTTGAACAAAATCACAGAAGCTGTTAACTAATATTATTAAAAGGCACGACTGATTAGATTTTGGAGTTGATGCAAAAGAAATCATGGTTTCAGAGCCAATTTGAATTTTTCGTTACTGTTGCCTTACTTGGAGGTGTGCGCTCTCAGAGTGCTCTAGTTCTGCTTGCTGCTCCTGTAATCACTAAAGTTGTTGAGACCTTAACAACGAACATACGTTTGAGGTGAATGGGTTAAAATCGCAAATTGAATTGGTTAAAATTGCACGTTACTTTACAGTTTTTAGGTAATTCGTAAAGCTTAGCTACTTGTCGCGCTCTGATACTTGAGTACTACTGCATGATTTTGGTTTCGGATTTGCGGTACGATTGTCGTCTTCTAGGTATCAATGCCTACCCCTCCCCCACCAATCGCAAGCCATCGCTCTATCAAGTACAGGTCTTCGCTTTACAGATCGCGGGCCACTGCACTAGCAAGCGCAGGTCTTCACGCTCCCGATCGCGGGCCACCCCACTATACCGATTGCGCGCATCAATCACGTTTTACTAGCGCCGCGGGTGACCCGACCTTCATACGCGGCGGAAATAAGTCCCCCGATCTGTGGCTCTTTATTTAGGCGCAAGTTTTTCTCCTGTGACGAGTAAACAGCGGCTGGGCTCGCCGCCCCTGCCAGCAATAACCTCTCTGCTCCCTTGATGAGTTGCTTCTCTGCTTTAGTGTGCACTTGTGAACCCCGTAAAGTTGCGATTGGAGCGATGACGTATCGATCTGAAAAATGTGCTTGTTTAGAATATGGACTTTTCGGCGTTATTGGTCGTTATGGAGCTGTTAGCTCATAAAGTCAGGGTCAAAGCAATGGTAATGGAGCTAGAACATGTGCCTATTAAGATCTGTTTTTTTTTTTTTTCAACATAAACGATCATATCACGAACCGTTATGAAACCTCCGTAAAATCAGGATTATAGCAGTGATAAGCTGAGCAAAAACAGCGGCTTTCAGAATGCGGACTCTAGCCCTGTTGCTCATTATGATCTCTCTGAACTGATGCATTAACAGTTAAATGAAGTAGCTGTTCTGCAGTTTGTTTATATTTAGATTTCTCGCTGGAATATGAATTCTCTGATGACGAATGTATCACACTATTGTACACATCTGGACTTTTAATTTGCACGCCCATAAGCCTTACCGTTGTATCGTGTCAAGGTTTTGACAGCAAAACATTGTATTATTTCTCGCGATTTCACTTACATGATTTGGCGTTGTCGGCTATGTACTGTCAGCTGTTGTTTATCTATCCTTCGTCTGGATGCGTTGAATGGTCATGCATTTTTTTTTTTTTTTCGGGTGTGAATAGTGTCTTTTTGCACCTAAAAAATCCGGCGGGTAAAAATTGTCTAGTTCATATGCGCTTTCGAAACTTCCCGTCTAAAGCAATGCTAAGGTTAAAAGGTCTTGAATTCGCAATGTGCGTTCAAAAATTCCTAGCGTCTGAAAGAAATCCTGAGGTTAGAAATTCTTCAATTGAGAAATGGCTTCCAAGTACTATTCCTGAGTTTGACTTAGTCCTATTCATGATCACCCGCAGGCAATACTTGTGAGCTCGCTACTGACCCATTGGATCTGTCGCGCCTCATCTTGCAGTCGATCGTTCTCTTATTGGCACAGCTGCTGTCGGAGCTGCTCGCGTGACTGTGCTAATCTGCGTGTTTTCGTTAATTTCCTGCGGGATAAACGGACGTAACCGTGCGTGCTGCAGCAGCGTGCCGTAACAAGTGTGGGCAGCGGATGTGCTTTTATGAGGATGCAGTGTCCCGTATTTCATTGCGGTGCAAGAGTTGTGTGCCTGGTAAATAGAGAGACATATCCGTAATGACGTGTGCTGTAGCCCTGGCGGGCGCTAGAGAGTGAAGATTGCCTTGCTAGATCTCTTTTCCGAGGGGGTTGTGTAGGGAGAATAGCTGCGTGCTTAGTGGACACTGGCAACGTGTTGTACTGATGACTACCGCGCTGCGCCTTAGGGCGCGGACACACCAAAAGCAGTTGAGCTGGCAGGCAGTATGCCTTACACACCACAAGTACTATAGGAGGTGCGAAGGTGCAGCTTTGCAGTGTTGCCAATATAGCATTGTTATGCTAGATTTAGCCTTTTGGGAGGTCTAGTATCCAAAAATTGGTTTAGCATTTAGCAGGAAAAAGGAGGAAGTTTGAAGTTTTAGCATCTGTGACATTTTTCTGAATTATCTAACACTATATGTTGAACTTAATGCTGTTGACACGACGTATAACACAATTACGATAAAACTATCGTTCGTTGATTATTGCAGCATTCAAGGGAAATTGTAACTCTGCCGACCATACCAAACGTGTATTAAATTCGTTCATTACGAGACAGATCGAGTTGTCGCCTTCGCGTCATTTGTCTGTGCAGGAGCTATTCACTGCAATGCCATATCTATTGTATTATGATCCTTATTCTTAGTGCCGGTTAAACTTATAAAGTAATGAAGTAATTCAGCATATCCTTCGCCTCGCAATGAGTTAAGATAAAGCGAAGTACGCTCAAAAATTCAACAAACAGCACAAATTCGCCAGTCCAGGTTAGAGTACGTCTTTTATGAGTTATATACGTTATTAAAAAAGATGAGACATCTACTGTGGAAGTCAAGTCAGCCATGTATATTTGCTGCCATGCAACATTTAATTTCTGTGATTATCTGGACGACTTGTGTAAAAATACCAAACTCGATAGTAAAGCCGTAATATATCGCTCTATGTGTGCAAACGTAGTGGAAAATATTGTTGTTCTTTATTTCAGTGAATATGTAACTACTGATCTAGGCGGCAACAAATTTAACTTGTTACCGGATGAACTTAATGATATCACTACTCAGATATTAATAGTTTTTTTTTTAGTTTCGGAGGAAGCCTCTTTAAGGATGTGGCAGCATTTACTTTGAAACTAATTTTATCCCATTCGATTGCCGAAGTCGAACGGTATTCAGCAACATGAATGCCGTGAAAAATAAGGTTAGAAACACAATGTAACTGCCTATGCTATCAGCTATTCTTACTGTAAAAAGTATGACCTAAAGAGGCATAGCAAATGTTACAAAAACTGCAAGCTGCCAAAAGTTGCCACCAACAAAATTGGATTGATGGATTTCTATGACTAGACGATAGCCTCAGAAGAGAATGCACAGCTTGATCTATCAATTATGATGAAATTGCATTGGAACTGTACTCAGCAAGAAATTGGTGGATCATAATCGTTTCCCTCTTTCTTTGTAACTAGATAGTACTTTTTTCTGGAGTGATTTTACAGGAAATTCCGAATTTCATTTGGCAACACTGAGAAGCGGCGCGCACCTGACGCAGAACCTCTTGCGATCGCAGTCCAGCGATGAAACTCAACAGTTTTTGAAATTCCCCAAATGGGAGTTCTAGATTTTCCCAGATCTTAAGAAAATTCCGCAGTTAGCTATAAAACAACACAAATACAAGTTTCATGCTTATCTCATTGTATTTGGTAACAGGTAACTGTTAATTATTTACGTAATTCTTAAGTATTAGGCGTGGAAAAATTCCCCAAGTTGGTCTGAAAATTCCTGGAATGCTCTCAAATTCCCATGATCTGGAGAAAATTCCCAAAGAGTGGCAGCCCTGAATCGCACGTCTAGCAAGGCACACAGCAGCAGTTACAGCAGGAATCGGTCACACCGCCCGCCGTCAACGCTGGCTGCTCTGGACGGCAGCTGCCTGCTAAACTGCCACTGTTCGGTGTACACGCTCCAATGCATTATGTGCTTCTCAAATACTGCCAGCCTGCCTGCCAGCTTCTCGCTGACCCGCGTTTGGTGTGCCTGCGCCCTTAGTATGGCTCATTACCAGAAAGAAATTGTGTGCTGGGAAAATAGAGCTACCGTTCTGCTGCTGCAGAGCACTTGTAAAAATCAACTTCGTGCTGTGGGTGTCAACACTTCCCATCTCAGATGGGAGGAGAGGAGCAACCCCCCCCCCCTCCCTGCTGGGCTGAGAGTCCAGTACATCTCCGAGTGTTGTTGTCTGACACGGAACTGTGCGGCGAACTGTAGGTTCCCGTGATTGTTAGAAAATTTTCTGAACAAAATTTACGAATATTCTTTAGGCGAAGTCTTTAAGATAAACTCTTTACGGACCTCAACTGATAATTATCGTTTCAACCACTTTATCACCACGTAGGAGGAATATTGATTAGCTTTGTTTGAGTGCTAGCTGTGCTGCATTTTACATTTAGTACGAAGAAGTGTTTGATCTTTTTAGTTTCATTATTAAATGTGTATCTAGTTACATTAGCAATATTCTCTCTGTGTATACTAGGTTTTTGGCTCACACAACCAAGTGCTTCTGGTAAAATATCTGCATGCGGTAACTAAAGAGCTTTCTTAGTAATGTACGAGTGCACACTTTTCTTTATCTGACCCTCAAGTTTGCCATATAACACGTGGGCCGGGTGCCCCCCTTTGCTCCCTCTCCCCTGCCGTGAATAACTCAGGACGAAAGTGTCACCCAGCGACGCATGAGGTTTTCTCACGCGTTTTGCCCCGCCGTTCGCAAGTCACTCACATGTCTCCCGCTCGATTGCCTTCATCGGACAAACTTATTACTGCGATCTGTAGAGCTTGTCTCTCTGGCACGCTGTCTGCCCGCGTCACCGCCGTCGCCTGATCTTTACACATGCTGTATTGCGGCATGTGTTACCTGATTTCGTCGTGCCCACAGTTTGGTTGAACACTGTTACATGATAAGTTAATACCTTCGCATGTCTGCGCACGTTAGCATTTTACTTTTAAACATGCCGTATGATAGCATATCAGGACTATTTTTTTCATCTGTTGTCTTTGGTTTACAGTGAAATACGATTACCAAATGATCAACTGCGAAAATGACGTTTACCAGACGAGAACGCTCTGTGATAAAAATGGCGAGTTACTTATGCTGCTATATCTGGGAAGCATAGTTTAGTATTTTAATTACTGACGGGTATTTGTATAGATATTCAGCACGAAAATGTCTTTCTCAAACTCAACATGTTTTTTTTTCTGATAATTTTGATAAGATTCACGACAGTCGGTCCGAAACCTTTACCTGCTTTTGTGTACTTTGCAAAAATAATTGTCGGTGAGTGTAGGTATACAGGGCGTCAAATATTCTATTGTGAATGCTTATTGGTTGATGCATAATTGCCGAACTATATATCGTTCAAAAGTAGATTTTTCGTAATTTTCTTCTTGTAGAGATATTTTCCATAGAAAGAGAAATACTTTTCTGTACAAACTGGTAGAGAAAAAATTGCGTTCTCCTCTCAAAAGTTTAATGTCTGTAGAGAAAATATGAATTTCTACACGCAAAGGAGTGAAAGAAAGAATTGACTTACACTATAAATTCAGACCCTTAATTTTTTATAGGACGTTATTAATAGTACAGTATTTCTCTTTCGAGAAATAAAAGTTTACTTTGCGGGCTTACAATTAATTCAGAGAATTGTTGTTCTCGCGGCGTTCAGACTCAATTCGTTATCGTATTTACTAATTTTTATCTATCGCACGTATAGGCGCTTGTAATATTTCTCATGCGCTCGTGTTTGTATCGCTTATCTCTTGTCTCGGTGTTGCCATATCGGAGGTCTGTCTTGAGAGGCGCCACACGCTTTTTATCTGCCGTGTCGTCGATCTGAAATGTAGAGGAAAAATTACCAGGAGGTCAAGACTTTCGGTCCTACTTCCTTAATGATTTTACTGTGTCTCATGGTTTTTCCGTAAACCGAAGATTTGATACTGTCCTCAGCTTGTTTCGATAACATCTTATAACACTGGTTCGTTTCGCTCGAGTTTCAAAACTATGTATATGCAAACGATTTGTCGGTTTTTCCGCTTAATGCCAGTAGCCACTACTTTGTATATCTATGCTGTGAAAACAAGTACGCATCCAAGGCTACGCGTGTTCATGCAACGCACACAGAAATGTATACATATTGGGCCGCAAGACGCTCCAAGGCTGGTAGATTCTCTCAGTGCACAGAAAGGCGTGCTGTTTTTTTTTTCATAACACGCACTCACATCGCTGACAGCAAACTTGAAAATTGAAGGCTGAAGAACTTAGTGAGTTTACTGCCAACCGCCTCGAGGCTTCACGACCATGTGAACCAACTGCTGGAGTTTCGTACCCAAGTGGCACGATATTGTGCCGAACTAGGTACAGAAATCAGTCTGTGTAGAGCAGAGCTAGCTTCCCAACCTGGAGGTGCGAAACGACAGGGTGCCGTAGCTAGGATTGTGCAATTTGCCGAAAGTTTGCATAAGTTTAGTGTAAATTAATTGTGTACCGTCTGACTTTTTTGAGTTTGTAGGGCTTACGAAACGTTCTACAAGTTTGCTAGCAGTGCCAGGCAAGGAAAAACATGGGAACCGCCCGTGTAAAGAATTAACAACATCACATAGAGCGTGATAATTAGGCAGGATTTCTAGACATACTAAAATTTATGCCCAGCGCTTCCTCAATTTTATGCTACTTTTGAAATCCCTCATAAATAGAACGTCCATTCTGGTGGCGGCGCCCGCACAGCTCCTGTTTTGTTATGCTAATGAAGATTGATAAATGCGCTAATAATTCAAGGAAAGCTGCTGCGTGTGCAGCCGCCCGTCGGACGCGAGATAGTCCCTTGTTAAATATTATCGGTGGTTTTTATCTGTTCTTTGTTCGCCAGGACAGGGCTGTGGTAGTGCCGTACGTCGGGGCGAGTCTTATGCTTATTGCTCTCACGCCTGAGTCGCTAGACAGTTGTCGAAGGCAGAAGAGGGGACATGGTTATATTAACTGTCTGATTTTAATTCCTCTTTACTAATTGTTATGCAACGCATAAGCTGTTCTTTGACCAGAGTGTAACGTTATCAATTGGCTTCGTCAGTAGCTTGTTTCTGTCAGTATTGTAAGTTACCTGGGACGATATTCTGAAAGGCCTATGCGTGCATTCTTTTGCATTCGTGTACCCTCTCCGTATCTCTGAAACTTATCGTATCATCTCGTTTCTCTTCATACACTTCCCCACGTTACACACATCATGTTGCTCGCTCTTCACGCCCTTCCCTCGTTTGTCCCACATTTCACTTAACGCACTTCCCATATTGCCTCATCTCTCTCACTCTTATGGTATCCCACCCTGCCCTTCTGTCATCTCTCTCGCACTTACGGTATCCCCACATTGCACTTCATGCATGTACACTGTCAAGAGATCTGTGGCTGCTTCTCTCACGCCTGTCTGCGCAGACGATGCATGTGAGGGCCGCTTCCCTCAGAGTACGTGTGCGTGCGCGCAGTATCTTGGCAGACGTTACGAGCGGTGCCCGCTGCCTCGGGCCCACCGTCGGNCAAGATCTGTGGCTGCCTCTCTCACGCCTGTCTGCGCAGACGATGCATGTGAGGGCCGCTTCCCTCAGAGTACGTGTGCGTGCGCGCAGTATCTTGGCAGACGTTACGAGCGGTGCCCGCTGCCTCGGGCCCACCGCCGTATAGGAGAGGAAGTCTTCAGTGGACAGTTGGCCCGTGGTCAGTCTGCCAGCCGTAGTGGGCTACCTGTGTTTGTGTCGTACCTGTCGTGCGCGCAGCCAACTACCGTCGTCCCTCACTGACCCTTGATTTTTTTATAACAGCTACTAGAACAACCGATGTGTGTGTAAGGCATTTTACAGTGAAAATGTAATTTTGGGCATCAGCATACTTGTGAATCGTATTCAGGATGTGTGAAGTAGTATTGTCTTGAGACGTTGAGCAGCATATTTACGTTCAGAGTGTTAATTCGAGAGAAATGCGTCTGCGTTTTTCTTTTCACAAAATCTGAATTCACCCGCTAACTGGAATATGCGGAAACTAGTGTGAAAGCTAAAAAAGCGTGTGGTGTAATCAATGATATTTCTAGTGAAAAATGCTGTTATTCGATCAAGCTTTCAAAGCTGTCGTGAATCATTTTCAGGAGAAGCTATGCTGCAAATTGGGCATTTTTACGTGTTGCATTAAGTGAAACGTGCGCACGATAGCGACATCTCAGGTGACGAGACTACTCGACTGTGTGGTAAAGGGTTGGAAACATTTTATTTTTCCAAGGTTTTGTGGCGGTTGTGCAGCGCCGCGGCTGACGCCGTAGTGTTTTAGCTCGTATCTTGCGAGGGCAAACGCTTGCCAATGACTTTCTATTGTCTCCCACGAAGAGAACTTGTCAAATGTATCGCTCTTCAGTTTCGTTTAACGTGCACAATTCGAGTTTATTGTATACCAGACGCGTTTTTTGAGCACTAAGATCATAATCGACTGTCGTATGTGATTGATTCAAATTTCATTAGTAGGCAAGTTTGTGAAGTCTTGATGACTATAAGGTTTGACTCGGACTTTCAGAACAGTGTTAGCCCAACTACGTTTCTTAACATAACGTTTAGCAAGACTACGCAACTCCTAACTACGCTTGGATCAAACTAAGGAAAGTTTTTGTTTACATTTTCACAGGTGGCTTCCGTTATTTGCTCTATTTGTAATCTGAAACTTCGAATAGATAACAGTATATAACTAGAGCACTCTGAGAGCGCATACCTCCGCCAAGCGAGGCAACGGTAGCAAAAAATTCAAATTCTCTCTGAAACCATAATTTTCTTTGTATAAACTCCAAAATCTAATCATTTGTGCCTTTTAAAAGTAATAATAGCTTGTGCAATTTTCTTGAAGATCCGTTCCTATCTTTTTGAGTTATACTGCTAAGAAACGTTCTGACAAACATGAGTCAAACATACAAACGAACAAACCGATCTGCACCAAAATTTAATCATTTATGTCTTTTAACATTACTAACAACCCCTATAAATTTCATAAAGATCTATTCATAATTTTTTAAGTTATTGTGCTAACAAGCATAAAATTGAAAACAATGACACACGAACGAACGAACAAACGGATCATTACCAAAATTTAGTCATTGCTCTTTGTTATATACCTAACAACTCATGTTGATTTCATCAAAATCCATCCATAGTAACTTTTTGAGTTAAAGCATTGAGAAAAATGAGGCAGACAAACAAGCGGATGGACATATCTTCACCAAAAGTTAGTCTTCTGTTCCTCCTAACATACCGAACAATCCCTGTAAATTTCGTCCAAATCGGTTCATAACTTCTTGTGTTATCTTGGTGACAGACAGACAGACAGACAAACACGACGAAAATATAACCTCCTTGGCGGAGGTAAAAAGTTTTCAATCTGATTCGAAAAATCGGATTCGGCTGCCATATTGGCACTCCGACTCCTGGAACCGGTGGATGACCGACTGCGACTCAACCAGCGTGCATTGTAGTATTCGTTAACATTAAAATAAAGTTTCAGGTATACGCATGCATTAACGATGCAGTCGCGTTTTATTTATTAGCATGTATCTACCATAATTTCAAGTTAACTTTATTATCATTCATCAAATGATTGATTCAAGTTTCATTTACGTATAAGAATTATCAACGAACAATTCAAAGTTCGTTTATAATCTAATCATTCATCGATGATGAGTTCGAGTTTCATTTATAAACATTTATCTGCATGGCAATCTCTACTCGGTGCTGTTGTGCTCTCAACTTTGTTTGAAGAAGAATAAACAACTGTGAATAATTTGAATGCCAGCCATCTTGTGAAGCTGGTTACTTGCTTGACTACCTAGCGCCAATGTGTTATCTACAGTACGGATTTATACCCTTTCGGTACATCCAAAAACCTCCTCGCCCGCCACTAGACGGAGGAATGTGTGGTCCCATGCTCACTTGCATTTTAGCCATCGAAGCAATTATATAGTGACGTTCGTTATTTCGGTTGCCACTTTCGCTTTTAAATAAGTTCATTAATGCCAGTACCCAGATATTGAATGTCACACCCCCAACATCTCATGCCCCTAGAGGCTTATGTACCCCCTGTAAAAACCTCCTCGTATAACGTTGCAAATCCCTATGGAATATTGGAACTTCTAAGTATTTTGGACTTCCAAGTTAGGTTATTTTATTTTCAATGTAACTCTTTGATCTTCACTGTAGTTATTTACTATTTACTCATCTGATTTCAGAATTTGGTTATTGGATCTGAATTTACAATGATGTAATTCACTTTTCTTTCTGTGCTTCTGTGGGTCAGTGTCGGGTTTGATTTCTCTGGTCTACCAAAGATCTGAACAGAAGACCATGGGATAAAAGTGACCTTGCTTTGGGTTTTCCTAAGAGCTATCTTCAAAACCCAGTTTCTTGGTTATTCTGGGAAATTACTTTATTACACTTCTCGCGAGTTGCATTTTTTCAGAGTTGCCTTGAAACGGGTTTCGAAAGTGCATTATGGGAAACACTAAAATTAGGTGTCATAGAACACAGTATTTGGTACCTACTTGACTACCCACTCCAAATCCCAGTTAGCTCCTACGGGTGAGAGACGTAACTACAATAAAATGTTTTATAATTAGCATCGGGACCTTGAACCCAAAGTAAACTGTGTGTTTGTTTGTTTGTTAGCAGGTATGTTCTCTCAGAGTGCCCTCTAGTGTACACATGTTCTTATACGCTTATGGATATTAGTCGCTGTAATACAATTCTTGCACTTGATGGTTAATTGCCTTTTCTACAACTTGCAACCTGAATTAAAGAGCTATTAGAAGTACTATTGGGCTGACGTTCGTGACATTCAGTAATTACCGCTAGTTCTCTCATTTTAACATACGATTCCTCTTAAATCTTGCAATTTTTTTAGCAATAAAATCATGTAATTAATAATGGAAAATCCATCCATCGGTCACACCCGTATCACGATCACCACATTAAACTACATGCATTTTTTTAGTAATTTTAGGACAACATTCATCCATCAGTGTTCCTCTTTAGAGTATTTCGTCTTAAAAAATTTTGATTCGCTTTATACTGCAGGTTCCCTAGCTCTAGTCAAATAGCATAGCAACTTCCTTGAGAGAAAATTTTTATAAGAATTAGCAGCTTTGTATTTACGTTATATACGAGTAGCTATCCTGTCAACAGCTATTGCGTCACACGGCTGCGATTACTGACTGCCATATTAACATTATAATTTGCATCCAGCAAAATCCGTCTGGAAATTCAAGAAGCGTAAAAACGTAGGTCCTCACTCTTCTAACACCCATAATTTTGAAGATGAAAGGCAGAAATGTTAAAGTAAGAGGAAAGAAAAGACATACAGGAATGGAAACGGCAAACAATTTAAAAACATCCAATTCCTCACCACCAACAATTAGAGCCATTCAGCCCGCTCATAGCTGCTGACTACAGCTGATATTGGATAGTTCGCGCTTCGGGCAACTGAACAGTGAGCTTGTAGAATATTAGTAGAAGGATTACGGGCGCCGTAATACTTAGTTGCATCGCGCCGCATTCTCAGTGATTTTTATCTCTGCTTCTCTGCTCGAAGGTCTCAGGTAAATGTGAACTCTGGTGGGGTTCTGTTGGTTACAATGTGGCCAGTGCCACTCAGAAAAATATGGAGCAGGTGGCCTGTGCTCTGAAACTCATAGAAAAAATATAGCGCAACTCGCCTCTAAGAGACGAAAAATGAAACGAGAAGAGACGGTAGAAAGAATCTCTCGTGCGGAGGGTCCCTTTCGTGGTCCTCATATGGAGCAGGAAGGAGTCTCTAACCACCTTTGGGGCCATCGCGAAGCTGCGCAGAAGCCGAGTTGCAGTTTTAGCTTCTGCGGCGGCCCTGAGTTTTGGTTGGGAAGGGTTGGGTAGCTTACCTCCATCGGCGGCTGATCTTACAGAACTGACGAGGAAGTGTAGAGGACCTAACTCTACAGACTAACCTTATCAACCGGCAATGCGGCCAGACGCAACGTCCCCTGCGAAAAAGGCATTCAGGACGGCCCTTGGTATCATGAGACCCAAATTATTCTGACAGGGGAAGGTCCGCCAGAATATCCCCAGTGAGAAGAACAGAGAACTTGTGAAGTGCAACAGCTCAGTTGGTGCGTCTCTGAGGACACCGCGGGCCGTAAATGATGCTTATCAGCGTGTGCTATTTTTATAGAACATGCAGAGGCAAGCAAACTTATGCCCGTGCTCACGGTTATAATTAAGAGCCTAGGAATAAATCTGATACACGAGATATCGCTCTGTGGAGCAGTTGCAGATGGGACACAGCAGCCAACGCCAAATCAGAGAACAGTTTCCGTAATAGGCGGAACGAATTTTCAGTGGCAGTTTTCCCCAGACTAGCCTCAGAAAAGAATCCTTAACGTCTTCCTCATGATATGAAGCGTCTGAAAGTACAGGGTGCAACGCAGCTAATGCTAGGTTGATATGTTAGCTCACTATCGCTGGTGACTCTCTGGGTCCGTATCTCTGACCCTCGTCCCTCGTCAAGAACATCGAGAGTTCAGAAACGCAGAAGCAAGCTGTGCTTTCCTATTGTGGACACAAAACTTACACGTGTGGAGTTGTCAGTTTTAAGTCAAGAAATAGGAAAAATGGTGCTCAGTTCCGCTGTATAGCTACAATATGAATAACAAAGGTCCTAATACTCTTCCACAAGGAACCCTGCACACCACTGGTACACCTCTACTGTACATAATAACCATCTAGAATAGCTTTCTCTACTGTATTTGAGAGGAAATCATCAATGATATTCAGTAAAGAGCCCCCAACGTCTACTAGTTCAAGTTCGCGCGTGATCGTTGGGTGGGATCGTGTGTCAAATGCTGCATTGAAATCAGCATCGACCAGACGTTACTCAAAACCAGACTGAAGTGCCATGTTTTTCGTCTAGCAGTCTGACCAGATATGCTGCTGTCCGCGCCTGCTTACAGACACCACAAAATGCCAGACTTAATTTAGCTATGACAGAGATATGGTAGTTTCTCTTGTAACCAAATCGCGTCGGCATAACAGCCGATAGCAACTGTGAAGTGAGATACGCACACGGTTTATGTCATACGTTTGATTTGCTCTTGCTTCTTATCTGTTAGATTAACTGTACATTCAACTTCCTTATTTCTTGGCGACACTGCCCCAATATAATAAGTGTCCCTACCTATTAACCGCCCCTCCCTAGTGCCCTACCTATTGGCTGCATTGCCTCATGCATTACCTGCCTGTTGGACATATTGCATCAAGTGTCCTAAAATGTGGCCATTCCACTCCAAGTCTCCCTACCTGTTGACCCTCTTCCCCAGTGCCCTGCCTATTGGCCGCATCGCCCCGTATACCTACCTATGCTACATATCGCATCAAGTGTCCCAAAATGTGGGCCTTGCCACCCCATGTGTCCCTCCCTGCTGACCACACCGAACCAAGTATCCGCCACACTTGCTTGCCGCCACCACCACTTCGGTAAGGTACAACAACGATGGAGTGCCATATCGTTTATTTTGCACTACTCACCGTGGCACTCAGTAGAGGGCGCCGCGTCAGGAAGCCGCCAATCTAATTAGGTTTAGCGCGCTCCGTATTTCTGCTGTTTACTGCATCACAGCCCCTCCTATATATACTCTCGCTGGCTCGCGCCCCATAACCACTGCCCGCAAAAACGCTTCTCTCGGACGCAGGCTCCGTGCGTTCGTCTAGTGGCGTTTGCTCGTTCCAAATATACCTGTAGGTGCGCTACCGCCGCTGATCTCCTGTCGTTTGATGTCGTCCGAATGTCAACATGAAATGTGAGCTTATTTGTCATGTGTGTATCAATATGTTGAGAGGAGGTCTTAAGGGAGATTTTATTCATCGTGGAGGACTGCCCACGGCAGTCGTCTAAGAAGTCGTCTCGGTGCTTTGTGATGCGCTAGTGGCCACTAGCGAAATGACTTCGCCTCTCTTCGTCGTTTGTCTGCCTGTGACCTTGGCCACAAATATGCCAGACCTCCAAATGTGATTATCTCAATCTTCGAAGGTAAAATTCTCTTGGTGCACAGAGAGCATGATTCACTCTCCTTGGTTTGGAGGTCTGTTTTCCTGCTCACTTCTACTTAGGTAGAGTTCACCGACTGGTCTTGCATGCAGGACTTGATATATTACCTAGTCGACCTGTCATTTAGGGTCGTATTGGGCCATAAGAACTAATTGAAAATGCCGGTAGGAGTTCAGGAATGTCTCAGGAATGGGTCATAGAGGCTCATCAGCGATAAGGGTCGGAGTTTAGAGAGGTCCTTGAAACGGTGGGTTATACCGTGCAAAGTAAATAGAAGTCGTAACTCACGAATGTTTAAGGCATTGGCTATTGATGCTCATCAACGGAAGGCATCAATAGTCGTGAATCTTATCAGCATGGATCATAAAACTTTTGAAAATACGGGTCGGGACTCCCTGCTGTCTTATGAATGACTCGCAGAAGCTCATCAACAACAGGAATCATAATTCGCGAATATCAGCGGCATGTGTTACAACAAGCTGCTCGTCCGCGGTTTTGAATAAATGACTTTTCTATAGGTATATCAGTGAGTAATTCCTGAGAGTGGACCATGTAATGAAGCCTTGGTCCGTGTAAAAGTTTGTAGCCGTAGTAAAATTTTACTGTCTGTATTACAGACTCGACGATGAACTGTCCCTTCCCTGTCAAGGGACTTTTATGTGGGCTGTTAAAAGTAAGAGTACGCCATCTAGTGCTATTTGGAGCTTCTCTTGTACCGGAACTTACGTGCGAAGACTCTCAGGCCCGTTAACTGTTTGCCGCGCCGAAGGACCGTTCAGTCCCGTTTCAGATAGTGCTCTTGCTGCAGAAATTGATGTTTAATACGGACTGTTGTGTGTAATATGTAGTGAGTGCAGCGCACTTGTATTACAAGTATCATACGAATAATCTCCCCGGAAATACAACTGTACTCATGTGTACACACGCACCATTCATGTGCGTATAGAAATCTTTGGTAGGTACCTAGTGTTCTTCCGCTGGTAGAGCGATCAGTAGCATATTTAGTACCGATTATTTGCATTCCATGTCAGCGCAGTACATCAGTAATGTACAGAGTCACACCCGACATAATTTTCTGTAGACTGTGTACACGAATTGTGCCATAGACTTGCAGACAGAGTGGTCTAGGTTTATCTTCTCGGTCTGCTGTCACCGTCATGATATTCTAAACCCAGCTTTAACTGAGCGAGTGGCTACGGTATATGATTTTGTCTCCTGTGCGCTTGCTATTTCAGGAGTGTAGGTATCGTGTATTTCACCCATAGTAAACGCTGCATATGTAGTTGCTGAAACGCAGGGTTTTTAGCCTGCAGCATTTACAGAATAACAAGAACTACTTCTCAGCACAAAGGGTGACCGAGCAAATTCAGAATGGGTGCTTCCAGCATCTACTTTGTGCGTCACTTCTAGTCATTGGCCATACGCTCATTTGCTCAGATAGTGTGCTTCCCAATCCGTGCTAGTTATTCCCTTGATTGTTGATCAGTTCTCTTTCTCTAACTCCCTCCTCTCCCTGAAAAGCGGAATTTCATCAACGCTGACTTGCTATTGGTTTGGCCATGTAGCTTACAGCATGCTTCTTTTCATGAGTATAACAAGTCAGTTCGTGAATTGGAGTTTCTGAGTAGTAATAAATCTTATGTATAGAAAGCGTATGGCAATACTAACTTTGTATAAAAGTATTTCCAGACCAAAATGCAATTTCGCAACTTTCAATTACCCTATTGTGCATATACTCTGCAATATGAGATGTTTTCTTATTCTCGCATGTCATATGGTGATGCGCACAGGTTCTACAGCTCGCTGTATGGTCAGACTACCTCTTTCCACACACAACATTCATCACTCGAAAATTATCAGTCCCACACCCCACTGAGGTAATTTACGTTGGGACACACTACAATACGCGGTGTCCTCGGTGGATATCTCCACGTCAGCGCAGGGTCGGCCGCTCCTTCCCTGTCCTCTCATCATTTGTCTCCCTCACTCACTCGGTGGCGAGGGCGCTCTGGCGGTTGGTGCCCTGCAGGGTTATTGTCGGATCTCTTCCGAGGTATAGCTACATCACACGTGAAGTTGAGAATAACTTTTATACAGTGCAGTGATGTGACCCCATTTACTCTGACTGAATGATTCATCGAAGGTACAAAACAGGACGCGTGGACTCTGCTCAAACGTCCGTTTCGCCTTGCGCGTGTATTTATCTTAGTGTTTTTCCCGATAGCACAGCAAGCCACGCTCTTTGTTCGTTACCCGAAGGTTTCTTCCGTTTGTGGAACCGTCTCCAAGACCCGAAATAAATCTAAATAACGAGATTCCTCTGATCAGATCTATGTATTATCAACACCTGCAACCTGACCACCTGCTGTTCAGTGGACCTATCGTGACTTCACTCAATGCTACTGCATTGCGAGTATGATAACCGAGTGACGTTCGCCAACATTTGTGTAAATATGCTCAATAGATCTTCTAGTTATAGGACCTAATTTCAGTGAGCGTAAAGATATTTTTTATAAAAAATAGTTGTTTTTAATACTGATATTGGGCACAAGCGGCACAATCAATTTTAACTTATCACATCCAGTTATTCGGTTTGCAAACAATAGCATCGTCTTGCATACTCACTTCAACATTCAGAAAATTTCTTTCAGTTTCTTGTGCATCACCTGTTGCACGTATACTAAATTCACAAAGGGTAAAGTTTCTCCAAAATTAGCTGGTTCACATTTCTGACTCTGATTGCAAAGGTTGCCAATATTTTTTGACCTAACGTTAACGCGAGCCAGCCGAAATGTGCAAAGCAGTATCCACCACCCTAAATATGTCAAGTGTACCGGTTTGAAGCTGCGAGAACTAAACGGTTAGCATAAGTATAATACCATCGGTAAATTGTGGTAGTCTAACCTTTAGAATGGACGACAAAGACCTGAGTATACTAACATAACCCACTTGTAATATTGAGATAATGATAGACCAAGGACCGGAAAACAATAGCCAAGCCTACTTGTAAACTTTGTAGTCATTCAAAATTACGAAAAAAGCTAAGTGACGATAAGCATCTCTGTAATATATTTTCGTTGAAGGATCGTTGCCAGTGTGGCAGCTCGACCACAGTAGTGCCCCGCGAGTGACACCCGTCCGGCAGGATAGTCGGGTTACCCTGCTGGGCAAGAGAGAAGAACGGTACATACTACCATCGGTGTTTGGCATATACGTCAAAGCGTTGACGCTACTCGACGTGTGGCACGTCAGACTCTTGCGATAATATGGCTCTTTGTGGCGATAT
>LQNS02278141.1:1370447-1394947 GCA_001587735.2 Parhyale hawaiensis | reverse complement strand
GTGCTGCTCTCCCGTGCTGCCCAGTGCTGCTCTCCCGTGCTGCCCAGTGCTGCTCTCCCGTGCTGCCAAGTGCTGCTCTCCCGTGCTGCCTAGTGCTGCTCTCCCGTGCTGCCTAGTGCTGCTCTCCCGTGCTGCCCAGTGCTGCTCTCCCGTGCTGCCCAGTGCTGCTCTCCCGTGCTGCCTAGCGCTGCTTGTCCATGCTTCTTAGAGTTGTATGTGTTTTTATATTCGCAGCCAACTGTGTCTGATTTTATATTAAGTTCAGCCTATTGATGAATGCATGGTGACGTCATCAAAAGTAGGCTATTTACCGGTGATGACGTGCACGTTACCTCACCGTGCCTTCTAGGACCTGTTCACTTCTAGCAACGTCACCAACATAGGCCAGCAGTGACGTTCAGTATTAGTCCCGGCCTGCGAAGCTGCCTTTGTGTCCCCTGGGTGTCGCATCAGCTGGTCAGCGGCTTGTGTTGGTCGGTGCAGCTGAGGGTACAGCATGCGAGGGAATATCTCCCCTCGTATATCGCAAGCGGTGGCATATTGTTTTGCTCCGGCGCTCTTTTATTTAGATGAGCTGACGCGCACGCAGTATATCTTTGTTGCGGTCGTGAGTGTGTCCCAAATCGCCTGCACATTAGTTCTTGTGGCTGTTGTATATCGCAGGCTGTCCCGCCGCTGCAGGTAAACTGCTGACTTTTTTACCCCCTTTGCGAGGTTTTCTTCATGTCTGCGCGTTCAACTTGATACCGAGCTCTTCTGTAGCGACACGCTTTTGATTCCTACTCCTCCCTCCGCGTTAAAAGTTTTGCTAGCTGCTTGTTGTTATTCGTGAGAATGTTTCAACAAACCTCTTGCTTTACTCGTGAGAATGTGGAAATGAAGCACTTTCTGCGAAATTTTTTGAAATTTGTCTCCCTACCTAAAAAAGTATTACTAGCTACCATTGCTCACGAGAATGTTGAAGTGAGTTATTTTTAGATTTGAATTTTAATACATCTATAAGATTTCTCTATTTTATTACAGTTATTACAGTTTTACTCACTTATGCTTTGTTTCCATTCTTGTCTGATGACATTGCAGAATACGTACATCATCGTATAGAGGCAAAAATTCTTTGGCATGACTAGTTTTAAGTGCATGCCAGCCTCTATCTTGATAATTCCGAAGTTTTTCTGTACAGAGAGAAATTTTTAGTTATTGGAGCAAAAACAAACAAAAAACTAGAACGCCTCGTCGCGTAAGACCATCACCCGCGGTAGGGGCAAATTTCATAGCCGTCATTTTTGATGGACAGCTAATTCTAGTTTTTTTTTTACATTGATCACATGGAGGACAACCCACCAGACTCCCTGCAAAAAAAAATATATATGAACAAAGCTCAACTCCTACCCGTTTTTGGGTGGACTGCAAATTTCATCGTCGTCATTTTTGATGGCCAGCTAATCCTAGTTTTTTTGCTTGGGTCACATCGAATCCAACGCCTCAGATTCCCTGTAAAAAATTATGAGCATTGCTCAAATCCTTCTACCACTTTTTGGGTGGACAGACATACATGTATAGGCTACTTAAATCTTCAACGAAAACATTATCACCTCTCTCACTCGTTCGCGGGTGATAAACACGTATATGGTTGTGAAGACTGAAGACAAAAGTTGTTCATACCTAACATAGCACACATAATTAGATATCTTAGCTTTGAAATATTTCTGGTTGAGGCTTTTGGCACATTAAGTAGAGTTGTCCGAGTGCAAGTTATTTCTGAAGTAGAATTTTGTCATTGGTCGTCACAACCAAATGCGATTGATTGTAGTTATTTCTTAGTTATAGTTAGTTACACCAACAATTAAACGGCTTCTCTCTGTTTCGGTTTTGCCCCTCAGTTTCTTGGTGGGTTCATCATAGCTGCCTCCCCACTCGTCCTCCTAATACAATACACACATCGGGACACACGTTTTTGTTTTTTGGTATCTATTTTCTAGTGTTGCCATTCCAATCGCTGCCCTTTCTGCCTCCTCGCCCTCATAGTTTCTCCCAGCAGAGCCATATAGTTCACTTTGGAAAGCCCTGCTCTAACCACTGATGCTTTAATCGCTTATCATTGATTGTTTTGTTGACTCACCATTCATTATGGTACCCCTTGACTCTGTTGTTAAGGTCTGTTCACACTTGGGCCTTTTTCGTATTTTCATGTTTCGAAAACGTCCTAATGTTTGCCGCCACGGTAGCAGCACGCTTACGTTCGCAGCTCTATACACCTTGTGTCGCTCGTTCGAAGGCAACCCAGGTACGCGAGCTCTTTGTTGATCTGGGTGTACTGACTCGACAGTTGTGTGCATGCACTGCGCCGTGGCGGAAACTTGCCGTCCTCAGAGTTGAGGCGGGTGAGGTCGCGGGTCATTTGAACCTTCCGTCAAATTAGCGCCATAGTTCTTGGTGACCCGTGGTCGACTGCAGCCGCACTTACTCTTTTGGGGTCAGTGGGCCTATATCCGTAGCACAAACCAGTGCATGTGGGGTTCCGCAGTTGAGGGTGCAGTCTAAGTTGACTTTACCTTTGTCTTGGCCTTACCATAGCTGCTGTGTGTGCAGCCATAGATTTGTTAACATGTTCGCCTTCAAAGTCAGGTCGCTTATCAAGGGTCACTACCGGTGTTTGGGATAAATGTGTATCTTTTCAAATTTAAGGTAAACTAACTCAAAAAACTTCGCATTTTTCTGCTTTTTAGAATATAAACACAGCAATGCATTCGAACGATGAGCAGTAAAGGAAACTAGTGCAAACGATTAACCTGCGCACCGGCCTATTTGTTCTGCACTGGTCCATTCTGCACCACCCATCTATTCTACACTGTCAGTGCTGTGCTGCAGTTCCGGCAATTACTCTGGACTGATGCACTCTTTACCATTATTGCTACTGCACTGTATCGCTATACGGTACATACACTTCACATCAGAAATGGTGTACAGTCTCTAGTCATGTGTGCTGTGCATTGTTTTGCTACTGTAAGCTCCCGCAATACGTACAAAAATGGCATACGTGTGCGATTTATAATTTATGTTATGCTCTGCTGTACGTACTCTCACACTACTCTGTGCGAGGACGCTCCTACGTCATTTAATTATATCTCGCGTACATACACTGTTGCATTATGCTCCCCTCTAACTTCACGTGCAGCAATGAGACTCGTCGCACCTCACATCTTCTGCCCACCATTGTGTACTGCTGTGCTACGCTTCACTGCAACATTCTCAGAAACCTTCACGCCTTTGAGTTTTCTGTTCCCTTAATAAGAATATCTGATTGGCTGCGGCGCACGGAAAGAAGAACTAGCTGTTTGCGCAGAGAGACGTGAAAGCGAGGGGAGGAAACGACGGAGTGGAGCCTGACATAGTGATGGCGCAGAGAGGTAACGTCACCACTCCCACATCACGAGGACGACTCCCACGACGAGTTAGCTCAGCTGTATACATGGCGAGGGCCTGTGACGTCATCAAGTTTCTTTTGTTCACTCCAAATACGCCTGTGCTGGCCGCGGCCATTGCGCTGTACGTGCGGTCAGTTCTCGCGCTCTTGACTCTGTCGGAAGGGGGGGGGGGGGTTAGGCATTTAATATCTTCTCTGTCGCTAGTTGAGAGAAGTACGCCTCCCTTGCGTCCTTGATCGGTGACGTTATCTTGCCGTTGTAGCCAAGTGTTTAGTTTTAATGAGACGTTTTCAGTGCCAAAAATTTTAAATGATTGCCTCCCTTGTCCTTTTCCGCAGTGATCATTGCTCGATGTTAGATGTGAAGCTGCGAATGATTTATTTTTGTTCTTCTGCCGCAAACGTCAAACCAAAACGTCCTTTTGTGTTTCCTGTGGTTAGCTCGCCTACCTTGAATGATATGCCTAGTACTGTGAACTTACGACGATACTTCGAATGTATTTGGATGAGGTACAAGTGATGCTATGCCGTGGCACGCTATGCAAGCGCACGCTCAACTTAGAAGCCTACGTTCAACTCGAACGTCGTCTCCGATTGTACGGAACATGTTGGAATCCAAGATACGTGAAAATGTGACGTAATAGACAAAAAATGGACTTCAAATTTAACATCGCAGCGTAAACCAAATGAAGATACAGTAGAAAAACTTTCTGCCGGAAAATGCTTATTGACTAATTCATGTGACTTCAATTAAGAGCTTTGTTTACAGTCGAATACTATTGCTATTTCTTTTGCGTCTCTCCTTGGTGACCTTATAGCTACCATTGCAGTGCGTGAGGTGCGGAGCTGTGAATGAAAGCGTCCCTAATTACCTGTTGACAAAACTAAGGTGACGTGTTCAGGAGTACAGTTGCCCGCCCTAATTGCTTCGCCCTTGTCAGCCTCGTCAACAGTCGCTTGCCACGCCTGTAGCTCTGGTGCAGGGGCTCCCAGCCCGGGGTGCTCGCACCCCTGGCTCTGCAAGATGACCTTTAAGGCAGTGCGAAATATAAGATACAATAAAGTTGGACTCGTAAATTTGGTGTAGACTTCATAGTTCTTATAATCAGACGAGTTATTTTTGTAGTGGTGCGAGTACATACTAGAAGTTTTCTAAGGGTAAAAGGCGTAGAACAGGTTGGGAACCATTACGGTGAGTCTAATGGCATTGGCTCTCCCCAAAGGGTCTCCGCGCCTAACGTTGGATTGCAAAACAAATCTTTAGTGTGTAAGAAGCCACGAAGATATAATAATGTAATTTATAGGTAGTTATAATTTTTTTTTGGGTGTCGCTTTCAATCACACTAGCTGCTTTTGACTTGATGTAAAACTTTTTTGTTTAATGAAATTTGGCAAAGGGAACCTTGGCAGCCTGTGAAGCGTGTGATGATCTGCAGGATCAGGAAGGGTAATTCGGATGGGTGTTTCTCCACAGAATTTTGGGCCCCTTCGAAAGCAGATCTACGATTTTAGCATCTAGGGCAGCCGAAGTTGCTGTAGAGGTTGTGCACTTAGAAGATACCAGGTATCATCGATTGGCTGGGTAAAGTCGAGTTAAGCTAAAGCCATAAAATGTGACTTCTCTGGAACTTCAGATAGGAGCGTTGGCTTCGTCACAGTTAAAAGCGTTGCAAGCGTCAACCTGGAATCGCTTATTCTTCAGACGGCCAACAACTTGATCGTGCTGCGTAAAATGGACTTTTGGTCGCCTCAAGCGTAATCAAGTTACTTCTAACACATGCAAAGCTAACGCTCTTCCCTGGAGTACTGGACTAGTCAAGCAAGCTCAAGTCGACTTTGACTTCGATGACCCCTGTAATGTTTCGACAATTTAGGAACTGTTTCCGATGTTTTCTTTCATTTGCATATCAACGGCAACTTTGCCTAACGGTATGTCTTGTGTTGTGTCTCGACTTTTTCTATGCATATTTTACTTGCGGAAACCCGTTAACTTACAACTGAGTGCATTATGCTTTTCAGTTCTACAGAGTAAAAGAATTTCAGAGTTTCCCTCTTGACTGTAGAAGCGTCCTCGTGTAAAATATAATACGGAATACATATGTTACAAATAGTACTAATTGAATATCTCGTGTGACTCTGCTTCATTGTGTCCTATCGAATCTCTATTGACGTGTAGTTGTTATGAAGTAGTGCTGGTTCTTTCTTGCTACTCGCAGTAGATCTTCTTCAGATCGAGTGATGTGACATCGCGTCATGCCTTATAGCTGTCTTGTGTTGCCAGCGAAAGTGGAGAACGAAAGAACTTGATAGATATTGCATTATTGTTGAAGAAAGTGCTCCAAACTACAGCATTATAGGTAGCGTAATGAGTATACCTGGCCGTGCTGTGATATGCTGAAGCAAAGAGGACCTGAGTGTGTCGGTGGTGTAGCTGCTCCTAATGTAGAAGATCGGCCTCGCAAAAAACTGTCATTCCGAGAACCTGAAGTCGAAGGCCGGTCCCATAATGGCCTTCCTCTCTCCGCTCCTCCTGGGGGCGCCCCTGTCAGAGGGCGTCATCCCCTCAACCGACCTCACTCCGTCGCGGGGGTGTTCGGTCTCACAGGGTTGTCCTCTGCGTCCAGCGCTCCCCCCATCACCGAAGCCAAAGACATCAAGCGCCCGACATCTTTCCCAGTGTCTCCCAACAATTTCGTTCCCTCATCTCCTTTACCACACCTTAAAAAGTTCATCGCTTCCAAAATGGAGAGAGGTCGTAAGATTGATAAGGATGAAGGAACTGTCAAGTCGTATACCGAGTTGTGCGCTGAACAGATAGACACTGACGGACATCATGCGAGACACAGCCACAGGAAATACGGCACCTCTCTAGAAAGACCTCTCCTCAAACAAAGCAAAGATTCGTCTAAGAACCAAGGATCTCCCAGAACCGGTTCGCCGTCTTCTCCCGCCGGCCATGATGAAAAGTCAAGAGAATCTCACCAACGAATTCCGGTGTCTCCTTTGGCTCAGAAGCGCGCCGACTTCCCACGTCCTCAGCGACTCGAGACCACAAGACGCCACAAAGACGAAGTCACCGAGCGCCGATCCGTGCTCCAAGAAACCGCCATAATTACTTCAGACGAAGAAAATACCCCCTCTTGCCTCAAGAATCGGTCCCCATCACCCAAGAAACGAAGCGTCTCGGCACTGCCAAATGGCAGAAACAAAACTGAGCTGCAACAGCCTTTGAGCGAAGCTAACGAGTCTACATCCGTTAGTCTAGAAAATATCACCCTTGATGTAAGTATTGCTAAACCTCTCCCGTCGAAGGAGTAAAGAGTAGTTGTAGAAAAATCCCAGATCGGTCGTGATTCTACTGTGTGGCTGATGTTCTAGGTTGTATTTTTTTCAAAATTAATTTTACTTTGTGCGTTGCTTAGATTTCAAAAATTCTTAGAACAATTTCCTGTTTCCTGCTCCCACGAAGATATTTGGCTTTAATTGCTGTGTCTCATCTTGTTCTGTTCTAAATTTCTTTTTTCTGCTATGTTAGAGTATCCTTGCATTTTGTCGTTTGTTGCTTACACTAAGCTCTGTGCGCGTGTAATCCTTCCTTTGCCTTGAAAAAAAAAAACGTACCGCTTTTCTTTTAGAAACAATTTCTTACCAGCTATTTATTGCGGTAACTCGATCGAGGTGCTATATGTGTAGGATTACCACTGAAGTAGTATAAAATTACCACTTTGGCGAGCAGTACCGTATGTGATGCGTGTAGTATTTATTACCTAACCCTTATATGATTGTTTTTATTAAATTTTCAAGCTCTTTAGTATTGAATGAATCAGGGTAAATGTTGAATAAATGGCTTCAGAAATTAATTCGTGTCCGCTCTTCTACTTATATCGTACTTGTAGAAAGTTAAATTAAGTATTGTTCGTAACAAGTTCGTTTGAGTTTATAAATGATATCAGTGAAATGAAGGCAAAATACTGCAACAGGCGTAGAGGGAGCAACACTATCGTGTCAGTGACGTTGATCCAAGAATTAGGGACAAAATGGATCGACCACGTTTTCATGAAAAACTGTCGCTCCCTTTTTTAAACGTCACAGTTTTCCACTCAAAGTTGAAACGAGTTACATATGCGTAGGAAATGTTGGTGATGCCAAGCGCGTCATACTGTTCCGTATCAAAGTACCTGCAGACACCATAGGACAGCTGCGTGTGATTTCAAGTATCCTTTTAGTTTTATGCATAACTGAACAGAAAACGGGTAATACTGCAATGAAGCCTGTATGGCTTCGTTTTTATATTACTCCACCAAGCCCTATTGATAGACATTCTCTTATCCTACACTTATCCAGCTTTTTAAGGTGGTCCGCAACCTAGAGAAGTAATGTATACAAATTTTGAGCTATTTTCAAATTTCGAATGTACTGTATTTTAGAAAGATACTTGGTCATTCGGCATATTTCCAATTTTTCTGGTGACTACCACCACCGCTCGCGCTGCATTTGTCAAAGTCGTTTGTCGTTCACTTCCTCGACGTCCCCATTGCTCTCCGTGCCAGCTGTTGGCAGCGATGGCTCAAAAAGTCTAAGATTAGTTTCTGGCTTTGATGTTTGCTCAAAAAGAGAAAACCCGCTCCTTTGTAGTCTCTAGACTCCCTGCTCTTTGCATTGGTGGACCTGTGTGAGCTGTGTAGACTGTGTTCTGGGTTACTGAGGTTTTTCGCCTCATCAAAGGTGACCGTTTTTTTCTTTGCCTGTCTTGGTGGGATTTCCATCACAAAGGTAGACTTTTTTTACGTTGTCTTTTGGACTCCCACGAAAGGTTGCAAAGTAATTTTGTTTCTAACTTGGCCGTGAAACTCTCGATGGGAAGTTTTTGTTGATACACAAAGCTGTATAGTCCGTTGTGTAAATTTTAATGCAGGGAAAAAAATTGTATTTGAGTTGAGCATATTAGATACTTGAAAATGATAGTTGTGCTCACGGTTTGTGTTCGGCTGTGTCAAGCGTGAACCGATTGTAATGAACTCTCTGAAGCTCCACCAGAAGTGACAAATCCTCAGAAGTAAAGTTTTGGTCACGTTGAAGCTAATCGAATCAAATTGTATCGTTGGAAGTGAGCGAGTCAGAGGTACGGCGTCGTGATGCGCAGCGGCCAAGACAGCGGCGCGAGGTAAACCTTTTCCGCACAAGTCTACGGGAATTGCACCCCAAATTTCAGTATCTCTTGGCGCTGAATTCACTATGGACCACGTAGAACGACGGTTTCTCATTGGAATTACTTTCTTTGGACAGTTTTTTTAATCAAGTTTTCTAGTGTTTGTAAGATTAATTTGTTCTCTGTCAACGGTGGCTCCCGGCATTGATGACCAAACGCAGTCGTTACGTATGACGTGAGAGCGACGACAGCGCAAGTAGTTATAGCTCAAAAGTTGTTCTCAGTTTGTGTATCTACATCGATGTTGCTTAGTGCGTGATATATATAGTGTCTATTAAAAATTAATAAGTTGCTTCTGGATACAAAACTAGAGTCCATCCGGGCACTCCCAGACAAGCTGGGCGTGTAGCATAGTCGGAAAAGCGCTGGCTGTGAACGGCCACATTGGAGACATTGCTGGGCTCCCTGATACAGACAGGATAGATCCCGATACTGTACGCTATACAGCCCATGCAGCTTGCGCTGGTCTATAGCGCGCTGTAACGTTTTTACGTAAGGTTCAGTAAGTGGGCAGGTGCTATACGAACGGTGAATCGTGTTACTGGTGTAGTATACTAAACTTTTAATGTGTAGATTCTGAGCACTATCCGTAGGAATATCACCATTTCTATCGTTGAACGGTCGGTCTTTTTTTTCTTTGCGATGTTTGGTCTTTTTTCTGAATGATAATCCAAAAAACAATTACACATTAAACATATCTAATAAGAATGCGTAGTATCGGGTTGGAAACTAAATCCTTGCCGTTTTTTTAATTAATTTCTTGAAAGATTTAATAAAATGTAACAACTAATTAATCAATGATATATTATCCATTGCTATTTACAACGTTTTCCGAACGTTTAACAATATTTTAAATACCTAGTTTGTAAAAACTGTCCGGTTGGACTCGAAAAACTCGTCCAACCAGGCCTTCAATTCTACATCAGTATTAAACACAACTCCACGCATAGCATATATTGATGTACAGGCACCACTGACGATTCTGTAAAGAAATCGTTGCTTGTGTCCATGATCTGAGCGGTGACTAACGACCAAACCGGCGGATATTATGACTCGTTGATATTTGTTGCTGTCATCTAAAGTCTGCGGAACCCATGATCCATACTTGCGAATCTTACACATCGACTGAAGATGCTTCTGCATTCCATTTTCTCTGCAAGTTCCCTTGTCGTTTGACGAAGATCTTTGTGCAAACGATTTAATCGTTCCTCATCGATCTTATCTGGATGACCAGTACGAGGTAAATTTCTGAGTTCAAATTTTCATTTTTGAACTTGGCGCAACAACAACGAGCTGTCGTTTCAACAAGTATCGTGAGCAGCTGTTGTGACCTTAGAACCTGGGTTGAAAGCAAGAAAAGGGAAATGTTGAAAATGCTCATTTTTTTCCACTCTGCATTCCAGTTTGGCGGGTTGAAAATAAACAGAATTTAACTTAAAATACTTGAACACAAGAAGAAAAGACTGCAAATGTTTTCAAAATATAGTTTTTATAATTTTTGAAGAATAGATTTCATAATTGAGAAATACAAGAAGTCATTCCAAAATATGGAAAAACCTGCAAGACCTAGTTGCCAACCCAATATTATATTTTTCAATTGTGAAATCTATTTTTTCATAAATTATATTTTTAATCATTTGCAGTCTATTTTTCTGGTTTTCGGGTGGCATTAAATTCTGTTTATTTTCAACCCGCCAAAATGGAATGTCCAGTGGAGGAAAATGAGCATTTTCAACATTTCCCTTTTCTTGCTTTCAACCCAGGTTCAAAGGCTACAACAGCTGCTCACAATACTTGCCCTCTGTATAGAGAGGTTGCTATAGCTTAAAGGACAGCTCGTTGTTGTTGCGAAAAGTTCAGAAATTAAAATTTGAACTCAGAAATTTACCTCGTACTGGTTATCTAGTTAAGATCGATGAGGAACGATTAAATCATCTTTTGTACGAAAATCCTCGTCAAATAACAAGGGAACTTGCAGAGAAAATGGAATGCAGAAGCATCTTCACTCTATGTGAAAGATTCACAAGTACGGATCATGGGTTCCGCAAACTTTCAGTGACAGCAAGAAATATCAACGAGCCATAATCTCCGCTGGCTTGCTTGTTCGTCATCGCTCAACTCAAGGACACGAGATTCAGTTCAGCTAGAATAGGTGCTTAACTCAACTTATAGGTATACATACCATGCCTGTATCTCGGATACGTCACATATTGTACCGGCACTCAAATTACTCTTCCCGAACTCTGCATCTCTTCTAGAGTTGTTTTGGCAAGGAAAATGTGTTTTGTTAATTCTGTGGACACAGTGGCCCGTCTGTTCTCGTGGACACTCGACAGCGCGCATTATAGTTTTTGTGGTCCTTTTCTTTTCCCGTCTTTGGCTCGCAGGAATTGCTCGCGAACATTTTAAGTAAATGCGGAAAATACTCGTCTGGCAGTTGCATAGGCAACATATACATATCGTGACTGCGCCTACATTGTCCGAGAAAGGTGCTTGTTTGTGCTGTAAGATGTTTCCTCTCTCTTAGTGTTTGCTTTACAAACATTTCGTTTATTTGAAATATATTTTCAGTAAAAAGCACTAGCAATGTTTAATTGCCTATAACTTGATTGTACTAAAACTGTTGAATCTCTAGTGATTTTCCTTTCTGTGTTGTATAATTATAGTGAAATGCTCACAACTTTTCACGGGGACATGGCATGCGTTTTATAAGTAGTAAGGTTAGGTTATTGGAAACTGTGCTTCATTTGACTTAATAGGTTACTCGGGTCGTATGCCTTCGAGATATACCTACCGGGTGAGGATGTGTATAGCAACGGGGAATATTTTTATTCGTCACGTCAAGAAATATAATTTAGAAATCTTGTACGTAATTTAATTTTAAAATTATTTCTCTCCAATTTGCTAATGTCTTACTCGACGTGACGACATTCAGCCTAACTACTGCCTAAGGACGCTTTAAAAATGGTGAAACCCAGGCACGCCGCTGGGAATGGTTGTCTTCAGCGATGAAAAAAATCACCACAGAGAGTTACTTGACAGCAATGGCTCTGATGCTTGTAGAAGCCCAACAACACTTTAAAAACATCATGTGGACCTTTAAACATAGTGGAGCTTCGTACGCAACACGATTTACGTAGGAGTGGTGCATCTGCAAATTGCCATCCTTTTGATAAAGTTTTGTGGCCCCCATCTTCGCCCGACCTCAATCCAATGGACTGCTTACAGTGGCTCATCCTTGAGGCAAACACTGTGCCTGAACACACAAAAACTTGGACGATCTGAAACGAGCGCTTCTTCGTGCACGGGCTGAAATCGACAGTACACTATGCATTCCTCGATTTCTCCATGTTTTGAAGCGTCTTCCAGCAATAGTTAAGGCCGAATGTGGTCATGTCGAGAGTAGGGAAAATTGGAGAGAAATCATTCTAGAATTAAATGCCTTAGAAGATTTTTGAGTTTTTATTTTCCCTAGTGTCATAAATTAAATTACTTCCCGACGGAAAACATATTTACCACCTGACATTTCTTCTTGCGCCTTCTTTTTTTTCATACTCCTAATTATCTTCTTTGTGTGATTTTTCGGAACGTACTGGCTCTATAATCGACTGTGCTGGGGCCTCTTGTTTTGCTCTCCGTGCTACTTATTTTTGTTCGAACTTTGGAGCAGTTACCCTAATTATTTATATGTCTATTGACACTCCCAATGACGTATAATTACAGCTGCCCACTACGTGCCAAATCTCACCCATATTTGTTTGGTTACAGAGCCAAGCGATGCGTATCGTACGGACCATCGGCCAGGCGTTCGAAGTGTGCCACAAGTACAGTGCTGTGAAAAAGAACCCCTGCCCGCCCTCCCCATCCTCCTCCCACACCAACGAAGACTCCGATGATTCCACGCAGAAGAGAAAGAACGGTGAGCTGCTGCAAGTTGGCAGTTGCGTATGCCAAGTCTTCTATATGTTTGCTTTTATCCTATACTCAATAATACTCGAGTATTAATTTTATTGTTGGTATGAAGTTTCGCCGGCGAGGCTTGTTGACGACGCTCGAGCATTAAACGATAGAAAGCTTCTCCAGTGTAAGCTCACTCGCGCTTCAGTATTAATTGTACAGATGATATGAAGTTTCTTCAATGCAACATCAATCACATTTGCGTTTTGATTTTATTTTTTATGTGACACTTCTTTAAGAGTGAATAATCAAGTAAATCAGTTTGGCATATTGATATGTCTAATCTTGTCGCCAGCTTGATTTTTCCCGCTGTAGACGTAGTGAAGCGGCACGCGAAGGCTACAGTCAGATTTATTGTCTCAGCATTTCCTCTCATGCCTGATTTCTGTGGGCCATGTGTATCCAATTTAGCCGTTTGTTGGCTAAGTCTTGAGACGAGGGATAAAGTTAACGGAGGATTCCTACCTGCTGAAAAATTGGTCGAAATCCTTGTTCTATTTATTCGCGTCTCGTGAAGTAGGAGAGTAGGTATTATTTTCCTGAAATTTTATTAACGAGCTCTTCCGTCATGAATCAATCAGGACTCTGCCTCTGTGGAATCACAAGAGTTAATAAACGAGGCCTGTGCTAATATAGTGCCGTATCTTTATCGGCTGCCTACACTGGAAGTGAAGCTGTGGATTGAGTAGACCAGCACGGAATCTTAACCACGAGTGTGGAAAATGAAAGTGTTATTGCGATTTCATTGTACTGTTGAAGGCAGGTGGGCTAATGGCATGTTGTTTCTTAATGGTTAATGTTGTAGCCTGTAGGGTTAGTGGTTAGTGTAGAAAGGTTAGTGGTTATGTTCTAGCTCTAATGGTTAGGGTTATTTGATTAATTGCTTGCGTCCTAGGGTTAGTATTTTAGGGTTGATAGTGTTCTAGCGTTAGTGGTTAGTGTTCTAGGGTAATTGTTAGTGTTCTAGGATCAACGGTTGGTGTTTTAGAGTTAATGGTTAGTGTTCAAGGGTTAAGGTTAGTTGGCAGGAGCATTCAAGCGACCATATGTACGACTCAGCGTTCATTATTTGGTTGTGCCCTCCCAGCAACACAGCTGTGTGTGTCTCCCAACAATTACTAAACTGTTCACCGTCACGTCAATTTGCGCAGCAAGTGCCGCCATTAAAGTTTCGGACAACTCGTCAAACTTGCCCTGTATTAGAACTCGGAGAATTCTGCACTATCAGCTGCTCAAACAGCAACGCTTGCAGACGCCGAGTAGTGCATCAGTCGGACCTAAAAGGTGTAGGACCTAAAGGCTGTCGTGTGAACCCGCCATAAGCATTCCCTGTTTAACCAAAACTGCAGTAACTAACGTGCGTGTGGCATGCATGTGCAACAGATCTCCCGGACCAGGACAGCACCCAGGTGACCCTCACTTCTGATGACCCGTGTGACTCCAGCCTCACCTCTGCCGTCAGGGCCGCCGACACCACCGACCTTCTCACATCCTCCCCGACGGGCCGCAAGCGTCAGGTAAGATGCTCCTCTTCCTTATATTATTAATGCCCAAGATTATTAACAATTTTTTTTTATGACCATTCATTGACTCTTAGGCGTCCTCGAATAGCCTCAAGCGACTAGCGAGGGGCTATTCTGCGCTGCATTATTTCCCCTTAGTCGCTCCATCGCGAACCATTTGCTCTACAATATTCATTCTTCGCCCCCACGCCAACCATTTTACTTCTGCTTCAAATGTTCGTCCTGTCCTAATGAAGACCGTGTTTTTAAGTTATAGCTACTTGACAAAATTTTCGTTTTTTTTACGTCCGAGCTTCTAATCCAGCTGTTAGTACCGTGGACTGCTATAGATATCCTGCGTCACAAATGACTACCTTAAAATTGCCAATTTTGGCCCATCAAACAGTAAATGCACTGATGCCGTAAAACAAGTTTTATATTGCGCGTGTAGTACCTAATGTACTACAACGACATTTCAATATACAATCGTTACTCGAGACCACCAATCGTAAGTTTTTGTATCAAGGTACCGTATGAATTTAGGGAGTGAGTGGGTGAATGTGACCCTAACAGACTTTTCGGCCGCCCCAGACGTTTTACGGCATTTGCTTGTGTGGCAGGCCTGACCTCTGTAAGGCGAAGCCTCAAATGAGATACTTTCCCTTATGCCTCTTTGGAGCTGGTATAAATATTGGATCCGTTTAATCTCTACAATGTCGACTCTATCTATCGGCCTGCATGCTGTCTCTTGATTGTTTTATTTTTCTATGTAAAGGTATGAAATTCTTGTACATATCTGCAGTGTACACTGTGCTTGAAACAAGCTCGAAGGGAATGTAGTTTTGTTACGGCTGATAGCAAATATGAAGGCCAGAATAAATTGATTAAATTAGTACGACTCACAATATATAGAAATAACTAACAATTGCTTCAATGCAATGCAACTGAGTCTTGTTAAGAGGATATATATACCGGTATGCCCTCAGGGGCATATTGTGGCGGGCCATTTCCCTGCCACAATATGTTTGGGCATCACGTACCCAAGGGTCCCGAGTGCCTTCTCCGCAAGGGATGTAGCATCTGGCCGCAGTTCCTGCTGGGAAAGTTAGTTTTGTAGAGTTAGGTAGGTTCTCTATATTTCCCCTTCTGTTCCGCGAGGTGGGCCGAAGAATGGTGGTAAGCGACATATCCCATGGGACTCCTATCTGCTCCCGTGTTTGGGGCCACGGAAGGAACTCCCCGCACGAGTGTTCGCTTTCTTCTGTCTTCTTCTCTTTTCGTTTTTCGTCTCCTTCTGTGAGCCGCACGGCTGAGCGATTCGTTTGAACGAGCCCTGTGGAGTTGGAGATGTTCACGCCTTATTTCCTGCCAGACATGGTGCACCTGGCCAAGATTGTTCTAATAGAACTCATTTGAGTTCGACCAAACTCCTAAACTATATCATACAGAATTGGATCGCTGTTATATAGGTAGTCTTTGTATCTAATACGGGGGGAAAACCCACAATATAATAATACAGTAATAATATATATATATAGATATTGCTGTTATCCCCAAAATTACCCCAAACCCATTACTTTTTAATTATATCAACCTACAAATCTCACCCATTAGACCAGTATTTTATTCATTACCTAAAGATATTCTCTTTCTAGAGCAGCGACTTACCCTCTCGATTGTGTCTCCAAGGTTGAAGGTATTCTCTGTTCTAGAGCGCCGACTTAAAACTTTTTCATTGTTTGTATTTAATCATTATAATTTTCACATTTTTTTTTGCAGTCGAACAGCGCAAAGACAGGCAGCGGTGCAAGCGACCCTCTAAGGAGCGGCGCAGCGACGGGCGCGTCCTTAGCCCTGCACCACGAGCTGCAGCTGGTGCGGGAGCAGCTGGAGCAGCAGCAGCAGCAGACACAGGCGGCGGTCGCTCAGGTCCATCTCTTGAGAGACCAGCTGGCGGCCGAGACCGCCGCCAGACTAGAGGCGCAGGTGTGTGCACGAGTCTTGATCTCATGTCCAAAAACGCAGAGTTTAAATTTACGCAGCAGCCTATTGGTCCCTAGACGCGGTACGTAACGTCCGAAGTGTTGGTTGTGTCCATGGGGACCAGAGCTGTGGCTCTAAAAAAAAAAAATAGATGCTACCATGTTGGCTCTGCCGTCTATCTGCTTAGCGTGTGTCATGGCGAAGTTTCGGTTGCTCCTCAACTTTGTAGTAAAATAAAACTCAAAACACCTTGCGCTTTTCTACTGTTTAAACAGACAAAGCAACACCTGGGCATGCTATGTAGTACGTATGGAGAGTAAATGACTGTCATGCGAACTCACCTCGCAGTTTTTTGTGAACGCGTTGAACGTTTAAATTACTTTATAATTTGAGTCCTGAAGCTTGTGAACATATCAAGCGGTTTGTTTCACTAGCAGTAGCTTTTGCCTTAACAAGACTGTCGTGTGAACGCTTCGAGCATTTGATGTCCCTCGCCTCAGCTCTGCGTTTAAGAACCATGCACTCCAGCCATTCGTTCGGTTCTCTCGAGAGTTATACGTTAATTGTTCACGGTGCGTGGCCTGCGTTGTTACCATCATGGCGACTGAATAGAGCAGCATTGCAGATATACCAAGCTTGAAGAATAATACACGTCCCTTTAAAATAAATAGCGTAGCACAGCGTAGTTAATATTCGTAGGAAAACGTCGATAAACTGCGTATTTTTTCTTATAATCTTATAAATATGATCTTACGTAAGCAATAGTAGGCTTGGAAGCGCTTGATTCCTCAAGTGTAGCTCCAGTAAGGTCAAATTAGTCGTAATTTGACAACTATTTACTCTATCATTCTCTGTTGATGATATTTGTATTTGGCGCTCAAAAATAACAAAAGAGAATTTGCTTCATCACCTCTGGTTAAAAATTGATGTGGAAGCAAATTTTAATGTCCATGATAGAGATATTTTTGTTTGTACCTCTTCGTAATATGTCTTAAAAGCGACCATACCGTATTGGAAATTCACTTGCAGTTAACTCTATTTGTGCCAGGTAGGAAACGCTTGCTAATTGCCAGGTATTGTAGGAAAAGCTACAGAGAAGTTTGAACCGTAGGATATCAGTCTAATAGCGTATTTCAACCTAAGATGTTAGCAGCTGAACAGAACAACTATTTACCCTCCTGATCATGCAAAGTACAGATTTATTCGGTTTTTATTAAGAATAAATTGATGTTTTATGAAAGAAAACACGTGATCAGCGTAATACCGGCCGCATTCGAGGTAGTGATGACGATGGTCGGTGGTGCGACATCACGTGATCCAAGCACCTCACTTTGAGCCAAGTAACTGATCAGCTGTCCCACGTCGCTCGACTACTTAAACGCAATTTGGTCCCTCCGGGGGCATAGGATGGGCCATAGGCCATAGGGTTAGGTTAGTTAGGTTTACCCATCCTATGTTATGGAGAGTAGCGCCCCTAGGGAATTTGTGTAGGTTGCCTTAGCCATTACTTAGGCCTTCGGGACGTCTGTCTTTCGTGCCAACTTTGCTTCCTTCCACTTTCATGCTCTTACTGACCTTACTGTTGTCTGTTCTTCCTCTTCTTTCCCGACTTGCTGTTCTCATGAGCGTTGATCCTGTGTGGGAACACCTTCGTGCATGGGTTCCCCGTTTTTCTATCGACATACTATATGTACCTTCTTTTTCCTCTCTTAGAAGAGCTTAGTACTTATTTAGGGAGGCTTAAATCTTCGTATAATACCTAATACCATACCTGTAGGTAATACTGGCAGTAATAATAATATTACGGCTGTAGGTAATACTGGCAGTAATAATAATATTACTACCGTGGACGGTTTTGGCAGTAATAATACGGCTGTGGGTAATATTAGCAGTAATAATATTGATAACATTACGGCTGTACCACAGGCGCGCACTCACCAGCTGCTGGTACACAACAAGGAGCTGCTGGAGCACATACAGGCCTTAGTTCTACAGATACGGGAGCTGGAGATTGCATCTCCCCCCTCAATCCCGCCCCCTCCCACCATGCCCCCTGCTGACACCACCACCCCACCCACACCCTCCCTACAGGTGAGTGATCCTCGTGCGAGGGTCTGCAGTGACATGCTGTTTGTCAAGTGCTATTTTTGCAGCTATACATAATGTTCTGTGTCCGTTCGTATGCTATTTTCTGTAAGAGAAAATATTTTACAGATCCATACTTAGTGTGTTTTGATATATTCTGTATCGCATACCTACGTTTTTTCCTTTTCATTGAACGTAGAGAAGCCATTCCGTATTAAATCTGTTGGATTGTGTTGCCGTTGTGTTCCAGTCCCAGAAACTACAAATTCCAAACTTTCATTACATACTTTTATGCTTCTCTGCATTCCAGCGTCTATTGTTCTTTTTCTTACCCTTTTTCCTGATCTTAGCATGCATATCTTTCTTTTCAAATCCCGTCAATCTGTTTCTGCCCATATATTGTTTTCAAAACGCATCCTAAATAATGGGCCATTCTAACAAATGAAAAGATGAATGTTGTTGAGGACATCTAAAAACGTGTGGACATAGTTCGGGTACAGTTCCAAGCGTGACTTCCTTTTCCGTTGAAATACTACGTACGCCTCTTTATTTCTCCCTAAGTCTCCATAATTTTCATAAGGATGTCCCGGTATATGAGAATGTTCTATGAACACTTTCTATGTAGAAAATAAATGTTTGTTTGACTCCGTAAACTCAGTACTAAATATAATTTCCAAATTTATAAATGGATGAATAAGTAAGTATACCATATATACCTTCTTACGTTGGTACATTCTCTCGACCTATATCATGCTTGAACCGTGTTCTTACTCCCTTGATCATAGTTTTTACTGTTTTGTCATTTGAAGTAGACTGTTTTCCAACCATTATTAACTTTACAACTGTTTAGTGATTGTAAACTGTGTTTTTTATTTGCTTGTCAATTGCATAAAATTTTCCCCATTTTTAGCTTTGCTAGACTTCTATTTTAGTGCCCACTAATAACTACGTTATTGTTTTTCTTCCTGTGCAGAGCATCGATGACCTGTAGAGTGTTCATGTCGCTTCAGCTAACGACGCGAGTGTGTGCAGTGTCGTGCTGTGCACCACAGCAGTGCTCCCCACTGCTGTACTGCACAGCACTGCCTCTTCTCCCTCTGTAGTACATCCTCCGTGTCGTTACCAGTCCCAGTCTCATAGTCTCTAACTTCATGTCATTGCGTAGTATCAATAATTAATTCGTAAAATACGTGCAGTAGCAACTTATTTTTAAGGGCATTTGCTATTGAGTGCCCAGCTGAAAGAACTAACTAAATTGTAGTGTTGGTTTTATTTAATCGTTGTCACCGCTGCTGTTGTTATTTACTTTTGGCGTTGTGTGTCCGAGCCTGACGCTTCTTCACCACCACCACACCTCGTATGTTGCTGTCTCCCTCCCTCTACACACCCCTTGGTGCTGCCCTCTACCGGCGACTCTCCACATTGTGTAGGTGTTACCCTCCGATACGGCAACAGAAGCATGTTGCAATCACAACCCTTGGGTTACTTGTATTACATCAGCGTAAATTATGGCCTGAACCCATGTTGCATTCTGTAACCGATCACTTACAAAGTAACCTCGATTATTGTACTCAAAATAACGGCAAACTTTTTTCTTGGGTTACGGTAGCCCAAACCGGATGTGATTGCAACCCACCTAAGTCATTTTTTCGATGAACTCTTAGACTTTCCAATTCGAATTAGTTTTTGCAGTAATTGCACTATAAAACGAGACCAAACTGGTTCCCGTGATGGGTAAAGGATTAATTATCTTGGCGGTGACTCCATCGCCAATTGTCCCAATGAGTTCATTTCATTTTTACTAGCGATATTATAACAGGCATAGACCGTACCACACATTGACTGGACACTGACCCCTGAAGCAGATTTCGGTCCCGCAATTGGGCCTGACTGCCCGGTGCCGCTGACGCATTTTTATATTTTCTCCCATTACTTTCTCATACTTTGCTTAGGCTATTTGACAAAATCCTTTTAAATCCAGTAATGACTGGCAAACCTGTAGCTACATACTTCTAAAACTTCTATGCGCAGCAAATTCGCAAAAATATTTAGGCTTGAAGTGGAATTACGTAGACTGTTTATGATATCCTTTGATATTTGCAGTAAACATATTTCGCAATAGTTAGTGAAATAAACAGTTTCATTTTGTAGAACAAAAGCTTCTCAAATTTGTGGTATGCTCGATTTGTATTGAAATGCCAAGTACACAGCTGATAAAAATGTTAATGAAATTTGTTAGGTAGCTATACGGACAAGTGAGCAAATCAGAAAAGACTGCAGAGCTGAAAGTTGAGTTGGAGCAGCTTGCAGCCATAAAGTAATGGAGCCCAGTCAGCAGTAAAGTGATGAAGCCCTGGCCACCAGGAAGTGATCTAGCGTTTGCAAGCAGTGAAGTGATCTAGCATTGAAAGCAGTGGAGTGACATAGCATTGGCGGCCATGAAGTGATCTGAATGATGAAGCACTGGCAACCATAAAGTGATGTACAGTGGTATGGACAGCAGTCATGTGATTCAGCATTGACGGCCGTGGTGTGATATTTCATTGGCAACCATGAAGTGATGTAGCTTTGGCAGCTGTTAAGTGATATATCATTGGCCGCCCTGAAGTAATGTACTGTAGGCCAGTGTGAAGTGATTTAACTCCGGCAACCATGATGTGTTTCAACTTAGGCAACCAAAAAGTATGCAATATAGAAACCATGATGTGATATGGTAATATAGGCAACAACGAAGTGGTGTAATATACCTAGGCAATTATGTGGAATGATATTGACAATCGAGATGTTCAGCTTTAGATAGTTCCATTGATGAAGGGTTGCGTCAGCCATAAATTGTTATGTATGTTTATAATATTTACCGGCTGTCATGCTTTCTTTATTTCTTAGGTAAACATGCATTGTTACTTCATTAGAAGGTACCAATGTAGTATTATTGGGGTTTTAATTATTTTTTTCAACATTGCTGGGTTTTCTTGACCTCACTTTTGTTGCGGCTATTGGGATGAAGTCTACCGAAAGCTCTACATACATCAATTTCTGAGGTTATTGCTTCAAATCCGTCATTGGAAAAACACTCAATTGAATGTGATGTTAAAGTACATTACGTGTCGTATTTATGACCGAATTTTTTCGTTAACATTTTAATATTCATAGAAATTATGATGAATTTTCAATTTTTCTTGGTGTCCGAAGGTACGAGTAATATCGGCTATTGAATTTAGATGATTGTGAATTTAGATTCCATGCTCTGCAACGCATTCCGTATGAACGACGAAGAAATTAATCTTTGTTTGAGGTCTCTGTGATTATTAGAACTCATTTTATTAACACTTACGTAAATCGGTCTCTAGGCCGATTTACCCCAATTTCAGTGTCCAGTCAATGTATGGTGTGGTCTATGTAACAGGATATTGATATAGATTAACTTTGTAACAACACTGATAGACAATTCTCAGCTTTTGTCTTGCCATTGTTGGTGTATCCGGTTACGATTATGCATCAGTTATTGCGATAATGACGTATTGTCTAGACAAGTATCATGTGACCATCCTTAATTCACAGTACGCTCAGATACTAATAGACACCACTACCAATGCAGAAAGTGGCTCTAGATACCATAATCAGTTATTCATTATCGAAAGTAGCGCATTCATTCTGTCCCTTAAAACTCTTGTCAGCACTTCGTTTTTAAATAAATACACTACTCATCTGTAGGCTGTTGTACTTCTCAATGTAGTACTGTGTTGGTCTAACTAGACAAAAGGTATCATCGCCTTAATCCTGTTGCGCTTGACCTGGACGGACCTGGCTTGGTTTTGCCTCGTTCAATCGAATTGATTACACCTGAGATGGCTGAACACTCGATCATTCTTTCGCTAAATAAAGTTTCCAGCACTCTAAACCATACACGGGTTACTGTTAATACTTGCAATACGATTCCAAGTGGCGAAGCCGAAACACCTGTCTGAACTTCCAGACAAGTTTAGCTTAGAAGATGTTAGGAACTTATCTACCCCGAGCCAAACGGTGTCCCGTCAAGCTGTCCTTGTCTACATTGAGTGTACTAACAATTTGTGTAGTCGGCATCTTTGTCTTGTGAGCAATATTATCTCATTTTCTGAAGTGTCAAACGTGCTGTAAGTGTAAACTGAAGGAATGCATTTCCCCTCGTCAGTTTGTATGATTTGTTTACTTTTCAGAATTCACCGAGACTCCATCAGCAGCTGCAGCATCAATTACACCAATATCAGCTGCAGCAGCAGTTACAGCACCACCAGTTACAGCAGCAACAGATAGAGCAGCAATTGCAGCACAGTCAACAGCAGCAGCAGCACTTAGAGCTGCAGCAACACCATCACCAAAAGAGCAGCAACAGCAGCAGTGAACAGTCCTCACGTGAGAGTGTGACCGCCTGTATAGCGAACCTGTTCCCGACCGACACTCAGTCTCCTTCTCATGCCAGCAAGCAACATTCCTCCGTATTTTTCCCTGTCTCCCCCAGCGATAGTCAAGCGTACCACCGCCTGCCCCTCGTCCCTGAGGACGCCACACTTCCCTCTCTTATACCGCCCTCCTGCTTTACTCTTGCTGGGGGAGCAGCGGCAGGCCCTCCGCTCGGTAGCTCTGCCCCGCCCTTAGGCTTGGGTCCCATTCCCCCGGGCCCCATTACACGAGCTGCGTCCGAAAAGGTGCCGAGACAGAACACGCTGGCCCAGTTGCAGCGCATGGCCTGGGCTCGACACACCACCAAATGATGGGTGATTCCCTTATTATTATCCGGCGCCTCCTTTATTTGCAGCTTTGGCTCCCGTGCTCTGTATTACTCATCACGCAGGGAGGCAATTTTTTCTACTTAGCAACGTTAGTTTCCCCTTGGAAATTTTTGACAAATCAAAATTGCTTAATGTCGTCCCGTCGAGCTGCAACTCGTATGCTTATACTTTCACCCGTCTGTTTAGCTTTATTATTAGGTTTTTAGATACAACGAACGCTAGCACAAAATTGTCTGCTGTTTTCCGGCCTTTGCTATTCGTTCAACTGCTTCAGGATTTCTTAAAGCCGATCGCGTCATTTATGTTGCTCATAAATTGAAAACTTTCTTTTTTAATCATCTTTTGTTGTCTTTTTGTACTCTGTCAGCCGTATACTGTTCCCGTTTACATTCAAACAAGAGTCTTAAAAATGCTTTATTTATCAAGTGAATAATGCGTTTCGTAGGTCAAGTGTGAGACATAGTAACGATGCCCTCAATACTTGTTATCTTGAGGCTGTGATGAACAGATCCCGTCTGACTCATAACAAGTCCCTCAGTCAACTGTGCAAGTACAATCATAGCTACAGAGAAGGAACTCTTGTATATTTTATGTAAGTGTATTTGTATGAAGCTGTCCTGTGGACACCCACGATGTCAATATTCTGTACTTACGTTCGTCCACTTCTATTCCGTCGCGTCGCAGAGTTCCTCCGCCGATCCTCATGTTTCGTAGTCGCTAACGATGCTTTACTTGAGACACTCTCCCTCGTCTCGTGCGTACAGTCAAACCTCGTTACTCGAATGCTTGACAACCCTATTTTAGCCAGGCTTTGGTATATTACTGCGAGGTTTGTTTGTCCTTTTGTAGTCCTATGGGAGATAAAGCCTTGTTTCGAGGTATTACCACCTGGTTCGAATAGTTTATTCTCGTTTTCAGGTAGGAATAACACAGTTGGGTGAGCGCGTTTTATGGTACCAATATTGTATGTATCGAAGTGGTAGATTATGTGATTCATTCAGTTTCATCAGCGTAGACATGGCACTCGGACGTTAGAGCGGTGCTGCTCATCAAGCTTACGGAATATAGGTACTGAACATTCACTGCTTGGTTAGACCCAATGTCGCCCCCTGACCAATGAACTTCCGATATTGTACTGTTTCTGTGAGATGTGGACGGAAATTGGTCACTCTGGTCTTTTCAATAGACATAACACTGTGTGGTTCGTGCCCTAGATGGTGCACTGCCAGTCCCTTACCATTGGCGCTGTCAGGACAAGAGCTAATGGATTATATCACAAAAAAAAAACGAATTGGCAGCTAACGCCAATGGGAAGCTGTTCTTTTTTTTTAAGCGAACGCTACGCTGGAAGAATTTTAACTATGGGACGTTCAGGCACTTGGCGCCCTGATAGAGAATCTTGAATTTTTCTCTTTGGACAAAAAGTCATTCGAGTAACGAGGTCACCACTGTATTATTGTTATCATCATCATTATGTCATTATTACTATTATTACTCAACGCCGTGTGATCATTTGTAGAGTTTAGCTCCTTTAGATCCGTCCAATAACGTTGGCTCTCTGCTCATTA
>LQNS02278141.1:1353288-1365013 GCA_001587735.2 Parhyale hawaiensis | reverse complement strand
CCCGCCCCAGTGCCTCGCTGCACCTTGTTCGTTTCATTGCAGTTTTGTGTTGTACTATTGTGCTTATTTGGATCCCCATGTGTTTGTGTATCTTGTGATGCCATGAATGATTCCCATGTTGTTCCGTTTTATTTCTGTATGTATAGTTTGGCGTGTTTTGTCGCGACGAGTTCCATAGGTTTTGTCTGTGGTTCCATCTCCCCATTTTCAAGCCCATAAAATATACAATATAGGTTTCGTCATTTCTTATTGTCCTTTCGTCAGCATAGCACGACGCGTACAGTATTTTCTATCCCGGTGTTCTTCGAAAAAATAATCAGAGAAATTTGTCCCATTAACTGCACCATATATAACTGTTCTCTGTTCGCGAACGAGCCCTACGTCTTGAGCGATAAATATATTTTGGACTTTGGGTGCTATTAGGGTAGGGATACAATTGATATACGGAGCGAAGTATATGTTTGGGCATCACGCACCCAAGGGTCCCGAGTGCCTCTCCGCAGGGGATATACGGTAGCATCTGGCCGCAGTTCTGCTGAGAAGGTTAAGTTTTATATAGTTAGGTAGGTCCTCTATATTTCCTTTTGTGTTCCGCGAGGTGGGTCGCCGATCGAGGTGACAGACTCTTTCTACGGGGCTCTTGCCTCGCCCGTGTGGAGGGCCACAGAAGGGACCGTCTGCACGGGCGCTTCTTTCTCCTGTCTTCTTTTCTTTTCGTCCTTCATCTCTTGCCACCTGAGCACAACGTTGTGGTTCCGGCTGTAAGCCGAGTAAATCAATCTTAGATCGCTATTGATTGTCTAAGTTTCAGCGGGACAATACCAATATAATAATACGGAGCGAAGTAAAATTATAATGACTGTTCGGTGTGCCTTGGTAGCAGTTATCGGACATAAGGTCCAGGGGCAAACCCCTACCATTTCCTCTGGAGATGTTGCAACTGGCCGCTGTTCCTGCTGACGAGTTAGTTTTGTAAAGTTGGGAAGGTTCGTTATATTTCCCTTTCTTTGCCGTGAGGTGGGCTGTCGATCGAGGTAGCCAACCTAGCCCGCGGGACTGCTCTAGACTAGTCTCTCTCATGTAGAAGGCGACGAGAGGGGCCGTCCACTCGAGTGTCTTTCTTCTGTTCTTTGGGCCTTTTTCCCGACAGTAATAGCGCACTGTGCCAAAATTGAGAAGTATGGAACTCACCTAGTAAGTTCACCATCAGATTGAAGTTGCGGCAGAAATGTCGAGTAAAACGGCGTATCACTGCTAACATAGCGCCTTCGTGCCCGCTGCGGCGGTGGTTAAACTGGGACTCGGATGATAACAATATCGGACCCAAGGGTGGTGTAGTACCTGTTAGATATCATCATACTATATGCCTTCCTATCTCCCACTGGGACATCGGTTTTGTAGTGGAAACTGAGGCTTAGACTACTCAGTGTATATGGAAAGCTACCTATCAGGGACTCTCGAGGACTGATGCCACTGGTCCGTCAAAAATAATCCCTGCTTCTAGGAAGTTGAAAACTGCCTGTACATACGGTATTCAGAAAGTTTTCGCTACAGGGTATCCGAGATAAAATTGATTAGGAAACACAATTGATCAAGATTGACACACCTTCCATATGCTTTTCGGTTCTGAATTTGTTATTCTGGTAAGGTCCTGTGTCTTTTGAAAATTTATCCCAAGAAGCATTTTGGGCAAAACTTCGCCAATCTATGGAGGAAGGCAAGCTTCAACTCATTGGCCATCCACCAGACAGTCCTGGCCTGGCACGATGCGAGCTTTGGTTATTTTCTGAGTTATCTGAAAAACTTCCTGGGGTTTGTGACGATAAATTTAGAGCTGAAAAATGTCCAAGCCGAATATTCTGCCAAGTGGACGCAGAAGTGCGTAAACCCTGCAGGAGAGTATGTTAAAGGAGTGTGAAGCTTAATCAAATGTGTGTCAACTTATTTTGTAGCTGCTACCTCGTATGCCAAAGCTTTTTGAATACCTTACGCAATCATTGTCGGACGCTCATTTTATACAATGCAAATGACATTGCACTTTGAATTTTAGATGTGCAGCTGGTACTTGGGTCGTTCAAGATCTTTTCTCTCCCGTTCGGGATCAAAGGGTCTGACGTAATGACTTGAAAGAACTTGCCTTTAAAGAGATGAAATTCTGTTAATTATTTTTGGCCTGATGTAGCAGCGCTGTTAATTACGGGAACAAAATGCTTCCGTGCCAATCAGGCATTTACACATACGGAATAAGCACAGCCGAGGATATGGTTCTTGGTGTTTACAAAAAAGGTAAACAAATGACTGATAAAATTTTAAATGCATATATTTGAAATTGGATTGAAATAATATATTACAACTGAAGAAAGGACTAAGGTACGTTCAACAATTCATTAATTTACATACTTGACGATTCAACAAGTAGTCAAAAATCAAGACATTCACATTGCTCTATGAGTACGAGTAGTTGGTTCACTGATTCATACAGCCCGACCACCAGAAATGCCCGAACATAGGTTCGATATAATCAGTAAGTTACGAAAGTACCTAACGACAAGGTACAAATCATATCAGTGATCTTAGTTAAATGCGAGAGTCTAAGTTTCAGAAATTACTGGACAATACCAACATAATAATAATGCGAGAGTGAGCAGCGAGCTGGTGAAGTGTTAGAACTGAAACGGGAGATAGGGTGGCGGCGAGAGCTACGAGCTCTTGCGGAACCTGGACGACGGGACCACGATTTGACGGTGAGGACCAGCAGAAGCAAGTGCATGGCTGCAGCACCAACGGGAGGCACTCAACACGAGTAAGGCGAGTACAGAAGGCTGCAGGCGCCCCGGGAGAGGTAAGAGTAAAGAGTCGGGTTGCTAAGTAAGGGGGAGGAGAAGAACCAAACTCGGAGGAAATATAGGCCCTACAGTCTCAAGCAATTATATACCGAGGTACCACGCCCCATGTGCATTGTTTACAGGTTCTATGGCTACCCGCAAAGCTAATCTAGATCGAAATAGTAAAGACTTTACTAGTATTCGCACGATGACATTAGAAACACTGGACTTTTTTAAAACAGAATGTGAAATTTCTGTTAAATGAACGTGCTCCGGATGCAGCCCTAATCAGCTTCACTGGAAATATTCGCTGAACATGGGGATGATGGCGATCCCGAACGTTAGTCTTTTGAATGTGTTCACTCATCCAATTTTGTCTTTAACACAAATGTGTACGCCACAAAAAGTCAATAAAATGGTAGCCGTCAAATCAATTTCCTCGACAAATGTCACTAGGCAAGTTGCGGATATCTCTTCAATTCCAGAATGACAAAAAAAAAAAAATGATGAAAACAGTGCACAATTCGTCTGTTTCTACTGCACTGTAACACATTTGGAAGTGTGGATGAGTGAACGTTTTCAAAGAGCTAATGTGCATCGTAAACATGTCCTTACTTTTATACTCACGGGCCCTCTGGGGTATATTTTGACGGGCCTTATCCATGCTAGAATATACATGGACCCCAGGAGCTTTCCCGACTGTCTTTTCCGCAGGGGGTATTGCAGCTGGCCGCAATTCCTGCTGAGAAGGTTAGTTTTGTAAGGTTAGATAGGTTTTCAACACTTCCCCTTCTGTTTCGGTAGGTGAGCGCACTGACCACTCTGAGACCTCCCGGCAGAAAAGTCGAGACCAAAATAATTGATAATATAAATTGAGATACACTTCGTGTCCTAGTGGCGCACGAGCCTGTGTTAAACGACACGAATAGTTCGGCGCAATATAGTATAGTAAAATTTGCACTACTACTCCTTATACCCACGGTAGCAGCAACCTTGCGTGCTTATGTCAGACGCCGGATGTCACAGGTTCGATGCCAACCCAGGCATGCGAGTTTTTTACTGCGATGGGCGCACAGACTCAATAGCGCGCAGCTCCCGTGGGGGCCACTTACCTTCTCAGAGATGGGGAGGGGGACCGGGTCTTTGAACCGTCTGTCGATGGCGCCACAGTTTTTGACGACCTGTGGTCGACTGCGGCATTACTTACTTCTCTGGAGCCAGTTGTCCTCTATCTGCAGCGCAAACCAGTGCGTGTGGGTTTCCTAAGTGAGTGTGCGGTCAAATTGACTTTGCCTTTACTTTTAACTACTATAGACAAGGTCGAGCAATTGTCACGAGCATTTCAAATTTGAATGGCATCTAGCGCTGCTAGAGATATCTACATAGCACTGGTATCATTGCTACGACCTTATGAGCTAACTAAGACCGCGATCGACCACAACATCATTGTTGTGGGAAATTTTCCCCTGATCTACAGTATAATAAAGAGCGATGCGTATTTATCTGCTTGTCTATTTGTTTGTTAATTCATTTGTTTATTTATCTTTTAATTTATTCATTTCTCCAATTTCTGCATGCTTTAACAAAACAGATAGGCAGAAGTTAGCCCAGGTTGGAAGCATTGGTCGTCCTCTCAAGTTCCATTGAAAACTGATGGGTAGAAAATAGGCCGCGTTGCAGTATCTGCATTCCCTGGTGCCCTGTAGACGGTGTAAATTTCACGGGTCCAGCCGAAAACGAATTGGTAGAACTTTCACGAGGTTGCAGCTGATAGCAAACGTATCTTAATCAGCGACAGTTGAAATTCAAACAATGAAGATATCGAAGGCCAAGTCTGATTTGAACGAGTATTACCTACCTTCTCCATACATCGAATTTATGGCAAAGTATAGGGTGACTTTATGTCTGAATGCACTTCTTACATTGCAGAAGTTGAACTGAAGATCCTGTATCTATATATATAAAGCTTCCATTAGCACTCTCATGCATCATGATTCTTAGTTTCTTCCTTCAGCCAGATTATTGCGTTGCACCAGTAATTCTTCCAACCTTAATTCAGTGGTCGATGAAACAGGTTTTGCGAAGCAACAAAACTATTGGACCTATAAGACCATCCTACCGTATCATTGATACCAAATCGAAACTATAACTTTGAGCGTTGCTGATTGCAATGAATTTTCTCCATGCCAGAGAGAGAAAAAGTTTCGATGTTCAGCAGTTGTGAAGCCGTAAACGCTCATCTCCAGGTGCTTTTAGGTTAGCAGTTGTAGTAACGAAAGTTGAGCATAATCAGTGAAGAACGGCTCATCACAAATTATTCGCTGTCATATTTTGACAGCGCTGTCCTTCTAGGTAAATATATTGTTGAACTGCTGCGATACCTGCCGCTATTCAACAGCTGGCACACCAGTACACAGTACAGTAGAGCCAGCCATTTAAACGAGTAAGCAATTCGTAGTGGTGATGAAGTGATGGTATTTACAGAAGGCTGTCGACTGCAAACGACATTCTATAATGGCGTAATGCGAATATGTTTAGACACATTATGAGTAAGTAGGCTGTTTTGAGCAATCTTGATCAATCAATATGAAACTTTATGACCTTGCAGAGTAATTAAGATAACGCACAAAATAGCTGCTCCGTGCGTACAGCGGCACATTACAACCAGCCAACGAAAGAGGTAAACACGTCGTGGTTGTGATGGTGATGTGGTGGTATTTCCAGGAAGGCCGCTGGCTGGAACGTGACATTGTTTTTATGTGGGCAAGTTTAAATAAAGCAGATTGAATTTTCTCACTGACGCTGAGCAAATCGATCACTGTTCCATGCATTTGAATTCCCATTTAACTGGAGTTTCATTGAATGAAACTGGAGCTGTGACACCTTGGTATGCGAACCCCATGGTGTAACAAAATCATTACTTTGCCTATATCTTAGTAGCCTAGACCAGCTACCTTATTGGCCGCTGGACCAGACGGCGCCCTGACGGTCTTAGGAAAGGTGGTGGTGACAAACGGTGCTTGCTCGCAACCTCCAGTCGATATCGTCCCGCAGATACTCAGCGCGTTCCGTGGAAAATTTCAGTCTACCTTCAGGACCGACTCACCGTACGCGCAGATTGTTACGTTCCGAAGTTTTGCAAAGTAAGTTATATTTATTGTTCGTAGTAAATTGCACTGTCTATCATTTATAAATAGGGAGAATTTCATTTTATTCTTCAGCAAATTTGTAGTCTCATCTTCTTTTGAGGAGAAAAAATATATATACAGGAAGTCCTCGTTTTAGTCCGGCCTTGTTTTATACCGGTTTCGATTTAACTCCAAAATTTATAGTTCCAGGTATTTGATTTAGCAACCTTGGTCTTGAATTGTATCATTTTTACTGCAGCACTAGTGTCAACTTCCAAAAGGCGTGCTACGTTCACGCGTACCCTTTATTTTACTCAGTTTATTAAGTTTACGTAAATTAAATATGTCTGTGATGATATGCAACACTTATTATAATTTAAATATTCTTTTTTTACGATGCAGCTTCTGGCTAAATGTGAATAAGGCAGCGATAATTACTGTGCTCTGACAGGTGCAGCGAAATTCTGATTCTAAAGTCGTTATATAAGAAGCGGAATTAATAGACATGACCGCGACAGGTTGTGGTTGACGACTACACGGCAACTAATAATTAGCTTTTGTCCTGGTACTGTGGAATATAGGAATTTTCTGATGTAATAGTGAAATATTTCATTTCAAAAATTTCATTTCGAATAATTCAAAACATCTTGTATCTTGTTCAGAGATACATCAAGCTAGAAGTAGCGTATTGTACAAGATAAAACTGAGATATAATTTTGAAAGCGTTTGCGTAAACTGCTATCCATTTGCATAGAGAATCAACAGACATTGTATGTTACTTCTATCAACAGAAAATGTAACGAGTGCAAAATGTGGCATAAAATGTTCGCCTAAGAAGTTGCAGAGCAGTGTAGTGTCGCGTTGTCTCTCATGAAGTCTCGTGTAAAAATTTCTTTTTATAGTGTACAAGACCAAATTAAGAACTTTATTTTGAGCGTAATATGACAAAAAATTGTTTAAAAACTTTATTTTATATTGTAATAGGAAACATTCTTTAGTACCCAGAAAATCTCGCGCAATCGCGGACAACGAAACTCAGTAGCTAAGCTGTGTAACCCGTCAATTTCATATTCTACTTACTAAGAAAAACCATCAACGAAACGTGTATAAGAAATGGAATGACCCACAAGTTGAACATCGCTTTTCGCCAATGCCAGCAGTTTCAAATAAGTTGCATACTAAAGTGATGAATTGTTCGGATGCGTCAACCATGACTTAAGCTTACATAACTGAAAGCAAAAGTAAGTGGCAATATAAAAATAGAAGAGTTTTCCCAAGGAATAGACTACTCTAAACCACAACAGAAGCAATATCGGAGAGATATTTAAACTTTATGGATTCATGTTATGCAGAAGTCTATGCAAAGTAGGCAAGGGTCTTCGTCCGATAGCATTAGATCAACGGAAGCCGCTATGGAACGAACAGAATCGAACGCGGGGAGGCAGGGTGTGAGGGGGAGAAAAACTCAAATATCGTCTGTTTCTCATATGCGTATACTCCACGGATAGCTGTAATTAAGCGTTAATAACCTAATGCCAGCATCCTGCGGATAATATGAGTCATAGTGTGGCGATTCATATTGTGGTTATTCACAGGAAACGCTTGCGAATGTTTCTTCGTACTAGAATTTCAAAATTTTTCAAAACATCGAAAGAACTCAACTACCGTGTCTATCAAAGTAGAGGAATACTTCTTTGATCATTATCTGAGGTATATTTTACTTGTTAGCAGTACTCTTACTGACACACACCGCTGAGGGGTTAAATAAGATTTTTGACCTCATCAAAAGTTCATTATATATGGCGTTTACTGCTGAAATTCATGCGCCTGTGAGAAAATCGTGATATCAAAGACATTGATTCTAAAGAGGATATCATTGCTTTAAAAAAAATTGATTCTTCGACAAGACTATGTTATACTGGAAGCCTAGGTTGTTACGGCGTTTTTGAAATAATTATCGTCATACATATATAGATATATAATTGATTGATTGATATGTGATATATTTATGTATGCATAATTGATTGGAGAGTGTATATATATAATGAAATGAAATGACACAAAGGTTATACATGACGCCATAATTTTTGGGGGGCGAGCCACCCCCCACAAGATTATAAATGACAATCAAAATAATGAAAACAATGAACAAATGCAGTCATGAAATCAATGATCAATGACTCTTTAGATTGACGAATGACAGTATTCACTGAAAAGGCAAGGAGAAAATCAATGGAGCACGTTATTGATTCTCAGCGAGAACACACAATTGAATTCGATTGACACAATGAAGACAGCAAGTGATGGAAATAGTCGTCATAATGAAATTCAAAGGCCTCAAAGGTCTGCATATTTTAACAACTATTCTCGCAAAATAATGTTATCAACAAGTGAAATCTGTTCACAGAGATTAGTTACCGCAATTGATTTTTCCGTGAGAAAATGAAAAACAGTGCCTCAACCGATCATGATGCAAAATTCATAATTTTCCACCATGATGGCTTTGAGAGGTTTTGATTAAAAAACACATCTCACGTACGATATTTTACGCAAAATTGAAGCTACAAAATAGCGTTGTACAGATGATGACACGGTACATATACCGCGAAATGACCAATGGTATACATTTATCTCGATGTTATTACACAAAAGCAGGACTCTCACGCTTATTTCGGAAATTAACTTATGACATTTACTTATTCCTGGCAATCTGCACTAGCAAACATATTTTTTGACAATAATTCATTAGGAAGACTTTGTTTAATCCATGGGAAGATGTGGCCAGCATCTCTCCATACACTAAGCAGGTCACAGACATTGTTACGTAATTTACATTTGACATAACTAGTGGCGCTTTACCCGGTTTAATGTAAAATTTTGCACTAGTACTGAAAAAATATCACATTCAATATTCGATGTTAACTGTCGTAAGCAAGCACATAGAGCAGCTTCTGGCTAAATGTGAATAAGGCAGCGATAATTACTGTGCTCTGACAGGTGCAGCGAAATTCTGATTCTCAAGTCGTTATATAAGAAGCGGAATTAATAGACATGACCGCGACAGGTTGTGGTTGACGACTACACAACAAGTAATAATTAGTTTTTGTCCTGGTACTGTGAAATATGGGTATTTTCTCATGTAGTAGTGAAATATTTTATTTAAAAAAATTCATTTCGAATAATTCAAAACATTTTGTATCTTGTTCAGAGATACAGCTAGCTAGAAGTAGCGTATTGTACAATATAAAACTGATATATAATTTTGAAAGCGTTAGCTTAAACTCCTATCCATTTGGATAGAGAATCAAGAGACATTGTATCTATGTAATATCTATCAACAAAAAATGTAACTAGTGCAAAATGTGGCATAAAATGTTCGCCTAAGATGTTGACAGAGCACTGTAGTGTCGCGTTGGCTCTCATGAATTCTTGTATAATAATCACATTTTATAGTGTACAAGACCAAAGTTAAAACTTTATATTGAGCATAATATGATAAAAAAATGGTTTAAAAAGTTTATTTTTATATTTGTAATAGGAAACATTCTTTAGTACCCAGAAATTCTCGTGCAATCGCGGGCAACGAAAATCAGTAGCTAAGCTGTGTAACCCGTCAATTTCATATTTTGCTTACTAAGAAAAACCATTAACAAAACGTGTTGAAGAAATGGAATGACCCACAAGTTGAACATCCCCTTCCGCAAATGCCAGCAGTTCAAATAAGTTGCATACTATAGTGATGAATTGTTCGATTGCGTCAACCATGACTTAAGCTTGCATAACTGAAAGCAAAAGTGACAATATAAAAATAGACGAGTTTTCCTAAGGAATAGGCTACTCTAAGCCACAACAGAAGCAATATCGGAGAGATATTTAAACTTTATGGATTCATGTTATGCAGAAGTCTATGCAAAGTAGGCAAGGGTCTTCGTCCGATAGCATTAGATCAACGAAAGCCGCTATGGAACGAACAGAATCGAACGCGGGGAGGCAGGGTGTGAGGGGGAGAAAAACTCAAATATCGTTAGTTTCTGATATGTGTATCCTCCACGGATAGCTATAATTAAGCGTTAATAACCTAATGCCAGCATCCTGCGGATAATATGAGTCATAGTGTGGCGATTCATATTGTGGTTATTCACAGGCAACGCTTGCGAATGTTTCTTCGTACTAGAATTTCAAAATTTTTCAAAACATCGCAAGAACTCAACTACCGTGTCGATCAAAGTAGAGGAATATTTCTTTGATCTTTATCTGAGGTATATTTTACTTGTTAGCAGTATTCTTACTGACACACACCGCTGAGGGGTTAAATAAAATTTTTGACCTCATCAAAAGTTCATTATATATGGCGTTTTTTGCTGAAATTCATGCGCCAGTGAGAAATTCGTAATATCAAAGACATTGATTCTAAAGCGGATATCATTGCTTTTTAAAAAAAGAACTTGATTCTTCGACAAGACTATGTTATACAAGGAAGCCTAGGTTACATACTAGAAACGTGTACAAAACACTTAATAAGAATCCAATATTCATTACCAGGGCGGCTGTCATATTCAATAGCAACGAAACGAGGTACAGACATGACAGCTGTGATAGAAGCAGTCTTAAAAACTAGTACTGAAAAAATATCACAGTCAATATTCGTTGTTAATTGTCGTAAGCAAGCACATAGAGAAGCTTCTGTAAGTGGCTAAATGTGAACAAGGCAGCGAAAAGCTGGTTCCAAAAGCGCGCGACAGGGTGTGAGTGACGCCTATACAGCACCTAATTATTAGTTTCTGTGCTGGTTCTGTGGAATATAGGTATTTTCTGACGTAGAAGTGAAATATTCCATTATTAATATTTCATTTCGAATGGAATGGAAGTCAGTGACAGGGACAGGCCAATCCGCGCGGTAACCATTAAAGTTGCCAGCAAAATAGTGCGCTGCAATGCTCACTAGTCATTAATTTTGACACGCCCCATAGCTTGCAGAGACAGTCATAAGTGCCTTCACCAACCAACGTCCGGACTCCTGCAGAGCGTGCGACGTATAATTCTGCCTACTTCTATAAACTCCAGTTCGTGATAATTGCTCAACCTTCCACTAAACGATCGACGTGCGATATAAATAAAACGTGAAGTAGCTCTTATTAGTGCACTGATATTATGAAACGGAGACTCTAATAGTATCTAATAGGATTCGTGATCGTCCCAAAAGCTGGTTCAGAATTTCATCTACTGGGTGGCGTAGAATGCTGTTAGGGCAGGTGCTGCATAGTGCCACCGCCATCGCTGCTGTCAGTCGACAAAAAAAGTTTCATTCGATAACTTAGGGTAGTTCTCTAATCTAGGGTAATTGCTTAATTATCACACTTTGCTCAAACCTAGGATGTCTTAGATTTATTCTTTGAGCGAGAAACTTTCATTCAATTAGCTTAATCTTGTTGACGTGTGGAATTATGCAAGTTCGAATCACCCCTTTACATCAATTCAAAGTGATGAAACTATAGGCGCATCGAGCTCTCCTTTGTATAAATTTTGTATTAGTGGGACATGCATTAAACGCAGTTCTAGTGGTGGCCCTTTGGCACGCTAACTACACTAAGGGAGTTTTCTGCAAAAGTCTAATTTAACTTCGGCACGCGTCTTTTTTTCCGTTGTTTACTGGAAGAAAGGTACTGACCTCACGGTCGCAGGGCGCAATTATCATATCAGACAGCCGTCTAACTCCCACAGCTCAGATAATCTGTGGTCGACTGCAGCCGTACACTTCTCTGGGCCCTAGCC
>LQNS02278141.1:1334095-1344490 GCA_001587735.2 Parhyale hawaiensis | reverse complement strand
ATTACCGAATATAGGTAGGAATCTTATTGTGTTCGATAATAGAAAGGCATTTGGTAATTGAGACATTACCCTATATAAATATTCAGACACGATTGCCTTTTGAAAAATATTAAAGAACCGCCTGTCTTCATCTTCCTTAATTATATGTGCTGACCACTGCCACTTCAGCCACTTCAAGGACTCCAAACGCCAGTTTCGATCACGTGACAAAGCTATGTGTTTACTCGCCCAGAGAGTGCTTGGGCTTGCTCCTCCCATTATAGAAGCTCCTTGGCTTATAAGTTGAGCGTGCGATTGTGTAACATATCCCAGGCATTAATTAGGATAGTTGACGAAGCTGCTTTTGAATGATGAAGTGGATGAGGAGTTGCTTTGTGAGCTACGAAGGAAGAGTCCGAAGTTGCTGAAAGTGTTCTTCAGAGTACTTGTCCAGGCAATTGTATAACTTGTCGATTATTTCCACTTTTGCTAATTCCGTAACAAAGTTGCTTTTGATCTTCACTATAAATCAAGTACATACTTGAACAACTTGCTGACTAGTAGTAGTTCGATGCCGATCATGATGGATTTGTCTATTATTTTCGGAGGCGATCGTGTTGGTGATAGACAGGCAGCTATGTTTGCTTAGAAGAACACAACTTTACATTCAGACGACGCCTGAAAGAACACAGTCTTTTTATAGTTTGTTCCTACGCAGTACTCATCGCATGCATGTTTTGTTATGTTCTTTTAAACACAAGTGTGTCCCTAATTGTCCAGGCTATAGGGGGTGTTTCAAGCTTTGGAATTGTTATAGTACGAAAGTTCCTGGGGAGCCCATGCCCAAGTAACGATGACGCGTCTCGTAGATTATTTCAGAGCTGTTGCAATTGGTAGCTAGCTGAGCAATCTGTGCTTTGCGTCTAAGCGATTGTCCATGCCAGAACGTTCTTAGATCCGAACAAAACGAAAGCCTCTGCAAATCTTATAAAAGAGCTTGTAACGTCCTTCTGTTGTATAATAAACAGTGAATAAACAAAACTATATTCCATACTATTTTTATCGAGGGGATTTCACGACCCAAAAATGGATCGGTTGAGCGATGTTGGGCTCCACACTCTGGCGCCGGGTCACATCCCGCGACCTAAGGCTCAGAGCACTTTACGAATGATGTGCGCTGTTCCGAGTAGAGCGCTCTTCTGGAGGGTTCCATTTTTATTACTATTAAACCACCGTGTTTTCCCATTAACCTGTCCTTGAGAGCGCATTTGGTGGGCCATTAGCCACCGAGTTAGGTCAGCTATTGTTATACACGTCCTATTATACGGTAAGGTTCGTGGTGTATCCAGATTATTTCAACAGTATAGCTTGCGGATAATCGGGTTCGCAAGAGTCTTTTGCTCACGATACTGGAAAAGACTCTGGCCGAGAGCAGAGAAATATCCCGCTATTGTTATTATTGTCTTTATGTGATTTAGATTTTGTCTCTAGTTTTCGTGAAGATTTTAAATGTGTAATGCATTTAACAGTATTGGTCAATACTTTTACCAATTACTCTATATAAGTGTTTCCCAAACTGTTCTTTGCCTGGCACCCGTGAAGAACTTTTCATGTCCTTACAACTCCTACAAAATAATCAACCCAAATGATGATGACGAAAAATTAAGTTTGTACCAATTTTTATGCAACAATTTAAATTAATATTTCAATGACACTAGCTTTCGCACCNATAGGTAGGAATCTTATTGTGTTCGATAATAGAAAGGCATTTGGTAATTGAGACATTACCCTATATAAATATTCAGACACGATTGCCTTTTGAAAAATATTAAAGAACCGCCTGTCTTCATCTTCCTTAATTATACGTGCTGACCACTGCCACTTCAGCCACTTCAAGGACTCCAAACGCCAGCTTCGATCACGTGACAAAGCCATGTGTTTACTCACCCAGAGAGTGCTTGGGCTTGCTCCTCCCATTAGAAGCTCCTTGGCTTATAAGTTGAGCGTGCGATTGTGTAACATATCCCCGGCATTAGGATAGTTGTCGAAGCTGCTTTTGAATGATGAAGCGCATGAGGAGTTGATTTGTGAGCTACAAAGGAAGAGTCCGAAGTTGCTGAAAGTGTTCTTCAAAGTACTTGTCCAGGCGATTGTAGAACTTGTCGATTATTGCCACTTTTGCTAATTCCGTAACAATGTTGCTTTTGATCTTCACTACAAATCAAGTACATACTTGAACAACTTGCTGACTCTAGTAGTAGTTCGATGCCGATCATGAAAAAATTTGTCTATTATTTTCGGAGGCGATCGTGTTGGTGATAGACAGGCAGCTATGTTTGCTTAGAAGAACACAACGTTACATTCAGACGACGCCTGAAAGAACACAGTCTTTTGATAGTTTGTTCCTACGCAGTACTCATCGCATGCATGTTTTGTTATGTTCTTTTAAACACAAGGGTGTCCCTAATAGTTCAGGCTCTAGGGGGTGTCTCAAGCCTTGGAAGTGTAATAGTACGAAAGTTCCTGGGGAACCCATGCCCAAGTAACGATGACGCGTCTCGTAGATTATTTGAGAGCTGTTGCAATTGGTAGCTTAATGAGCAATCTGTGCTTTGCGTCTAATTGATTATCCACACCAGAACGTTCTTAGACCCGAGCAAAACGAAAGCCTTTGCAAATCTTATAAAAGAGCTTGTAACGTCCTTCCGTTGTATAATGAACAGTGAATAAACAAAACTATATTGCATATTATTATTATTATTATTATTAAACCACCGTGTTTTCCCATCAACCTGTCCTTCAGAGCGCATTTGGTGGGCCATTAGCCACCAGGTTAGGTCAGCTATTGTTATACACGTCCTATTATACGTTAAACTTCGTGGTGCATCCAGATGATTTCAACAGTATAGCTTGTGTAATATCGGGTTCGCAAGAGTCTTTTGCTGACGATACTATAAAAGACTCTGGCCGACACCAGAGAAATATCCCGCTATTGTTATTATTGTCTTTACGTATAGCGTAGAAAATGTGATCTAAATTTTGTCTCTCGTTTTCGTGAAGATTTTAAATGTGTACTGCATTTAACAGCGTTGGTCAATATATTTACCAATTACTCTATATTGGCGGTTCTCAAACTGTTCTTTGCCTGGCACCCGTGAAGAACTTTTAATGTCCTTGCAACTCCTGCAAGATAATCAACCCGGGTATATGATGACGAAAAATTAAGTTTGGACCAATTTTTATGCAACGATTGAAATTAATATTTGAATGACACTAGCTTTCGCACCCCCTTAAAGGTCATCTCGTGCCCCCTGCAGGGGGAGCAGAGCACCTCTGTTTGGAAACCCCTGCTCTATGCTGTATGATTACTGATGCATCCAGCGTACTTGGCTATTTTCAATTCAAAATTATAAACTACTAGCAGTTATATATTAGTGCGAGGAAAAGTTTATTTACGTGTATCACGTTCCCGTATGCTGATTGTGTGAACGGTGACACCCCACAACACTTACATTATCAAAATAACATTACTGCACTGCTGTGGACATTTGTATTTTCGTGTCCCGTTGGCTTTCTTAAATTTTCAAACTGCTGCCGACAAATTTTTTTCTAACAACTTCTGTTAATCCTCTTTCTTCCGCTGTGTTTTGGATTCTCCGGTTTTCATGAAATACAGCAGGCCCCCTTCTCTTTATTTCTAGGAAAACCCATAGTTACTTTCGAGACGCTTGAACGACCACTAATATAGGTATTGGCACAGTACATTGCTATCTCTTATAGGCATGTATACTTTTTACAGATATCTCTGCACTTTCTACATGACTTATATCTTACACGAGAACAATATATGGTTTTCCGCTGAAGAGGCAAACGTGGCAAGACTTCTCTTAAGTTTCCATAAATATGTCGCCAACTTTAGTTAACTCTTTTTTCCACGGATTACTTTGGCTCTCTCGTAGGAGTAACACTATATGAAGTGTAACATGTATGATACAGTTTGAAAGAAAGGGTTAATAATCTGTGCTATTTTCTTCCATAGGCGTAATTTCATTTAGATATAATGCAAATTACATTACGACAGAGCTACACATACAATTGTTGCTTCTATTTCTTTAATGAAAACTAGCAAGTCTCCAATACGTTTCAGATATAAAAACTCGTTTTAAACGCAGCTTGCTCAGTTTTACAGATGATACCACTCTATCTGATTCTGATTCGTGTTCGTCGCAACGTGTACGCTTGCAATTACTCACGCAATAGAAAAACTTTTCTTTAAAATAGTACACTCTTTTTCAGTAGTGATGCCTCTTCTGATTCTGACTTATCAACATGCACCGTACAGGATGAATGTGCCCGGGCTCGTCGGCATCGTGGTGTTCTACCTTCTGATCCTGGGCATCGGCGTCCTGGCGGCATGGCGGCGGCGCAACAAGGGCAGCAGTGCTGAGGAGGTCATGCTGGCTGGCAGGTCCATCGGGCCCCTGGTGGGCATCCTTACTATGACAGGTAATTTTTTCTTCTACTAGAAATGAAGGAAGCTAGCAACTATGGCATGTGTATAGGCAGCAGTAGCAATACAGTGATTAAGGAGTTTTACTAGGTGGTAGCAGCGGCTGCGGAGATCGGAAATTAAATTCTTCCCGAGGTTGAGTCCTGGCTGGCTACTGATCGGCTAAACGCATGGCTGGGAGCCTGTGACTGGTGGGAATTGATGGCTGGCAGCCTATGATTGATGGAGAGGGAGCAGCCATCGAAAGAAAACAAACTTCCCGAGCCAGTACGATGAAATGTGGCCGTGTTCCCTTTTTCAATTAAACCTCCTTGGCGATGACAATAACACTAATTACTAATAAATCCTTTCTTCATAAATTAATTTACTTCTCGCATAGGAATGACTTTATATGGAGAGTAACATACATGCAACAGCATGAAGGATAGGGTAATAAACCGCAGCACACAATTCAAAAAACGTAAGGAGATAGTCGCCCGATGTTCCACCAGACTGGTGTTAGCAAATGCTGGGGAGAGTTATTGGTGCGCTAGGATTAACACTCTCACTGAATTCTACAACTTCTACATTTATCGAAGTCCAATACTGCCGTGACCAATATAATGCCCACTTTACACGAGAATCAGAACATCGAAACGTTTTTTTCTACCATTTTTCTTGTGTTCCCGCAGGCGCGGCTTTGGTTAGCCTGTCAAAAAATTGCTTAAAATCTGTAATTTTCCAAGATGGGAAATGTCAGGTGTATAGTTTATAAGATCTCTTTTTCTTTCTAATTTTGAGTGCGTGTAAATTCATAACGATGTATGTAGGCTATAAAACGGATGTTGAAACACGTGAAGCCGTAGTGACGGCCCAGTAACTTTTGTTAGAAGAACGCGGCACATTGCGGAGTTTCGACTCTTGTGAGCAGCGGACTTTAATGCTTCAGTATATTGCTGGTATGTGCCAACTAATCTACAAAAGCGTCTTGACACTTTAACTTTGATGATTGTAAGAGTAAATATTTGTATAGACTATGAAAAATATGACTGGCGGTGAACGTGTAACCGCGTTAACTGCCACGACTATAACCGGTGGCGAGTTGTAAACATCTCAACCTTAAATTCGGAACAGCCCTGTTTGAAACGGACTCCACTGAGTAGGCTACTGTTGAACCTCTACAGCTAATACTGCGTGTCTGCTTAACGTGTTAGGAGCTAGGTACTAATTGCAGTGTAATCGGGTGGACAGTCATTGATCTTTTTATTGGCTGATTCTCTGAAGCCACTTATAGTTGAAACCAAATTGTTACCATTTATCTCTTGGTCAAGAACTAACTGTCCCAGGTCATGGGTATTTAGTCGAGCATGTTAAAATGGATACCCATTTACGAGTTCACTATATGATATTCATCATTAAAAATACAATTCACCCGGATACAAAAGTAAGCCACTAACTATAGAACACGGTGTAACTGCGATCATATTAGAGCTTCAAACTAACTAAACGTTAAGTAACGGTCTCCCAGCATCATTAAGCACTGCTGCGATTGATTAGCACCAGCAACAGCTTCAGACTTACAAGGCTTAACGGATCGGTTCGAGCTCCCAGCAGCCTAAAATAACGTCCACACAATTAAGTTACATGATCCTTACTGGAAATTGAAACATCGTGGTTGAAGCGATTCTCGAGAATGCTTCCCGCGGTATAATACGCAAAACACGTTCTGAATGAGGAAAAATTGCTGCAGCTAACGCCATAACTAACTGTATGCTAATAGCTGAATCTCCTGATGTCACTTCTTACGGTGCAGTAATGAGCTTGGGACTCGCAGTCTGCACTACCATCACGGGTAAGGCTATGTCCAACAGATGCTACGATAATCGGACACTCCTATTACAATGGCAATAGGTTCACGCTGAGAACCTGAAGAGGAAAAATATACGATGTGTAGTATTTCTTACTGGAGAAATGCGTCATCGATTTGGGCGCTAAGGGCGAGTTAATCTAAGCCCACTGGTTTGACTTGTCTAGAGCGCTGGTTTCACCACTTTAGATCGTGTTGCAGATTTAGAAGTAGCTAACTGCTTTACACTTGAGACGACTGAAATCTCTATTTTTAGCGGAGTAGACTTGAGTTTTCGGAAATGTCAAGGTAATTGGTTTAGAGTCAACGCCCTAAATACGATTCAACGAAGCGAAACCAACGCTCCCGTCTGAAATCAGGACAAGTTAGGCCTCTTAGTTTCACTATACTAGAGCTCCATTGGTAAATTGAATGCATCCGTACTCTTACGTATTGCTAGCTTAATTCACATGACGACGACATCATGCAAATAAGTGTGGGCCAGAGTTCTGCTTCAATGCTCTGTTTAAATTCTCATAAATTTATACTAGGGAGTGAGGTCATGCATCTGAAATTCGAGCACAAGCTAAATCTACAGTATGCCAAATTAATGACAGTCCCGTTGTCTACGTAATACGCTTGCAGATTACCAGCCCCAATATTAGTAATCCTTCAACACTCAGGGGACCATTTAATCTCACGTCAAATAGTGCCCTTCCTTTAAAAATATCGTTTTGATTAGGACGTTAAAGGATTTCACACTCATACTCCCACTCGGCCCAATGAGTGTCACCTTACGTAAGGGTTGTGCCATACATTACTGGCCGGCACTGGCACGTGACTTTGTTGGCGCGACGCCTGACGCGCACCTCGGCGCAGTTCGCGTCTCTGCGACGCACTTGGGACACAGCGCGTGTGTTCTTTGCGTGTGTACCCTATCCTAGTTTCATGTTACAGATACATTTTAGTTTTTGATTTCGTCTTAAAAGAGTTTTGGGGTTACAGATAGATTAATTTTATTTTGCATTATTTTAAGGAGTTTCATGTGACAGATTAGATTTATTTTGTTCTAAAAGAGGTTCATGATTGCAAATGCGTAGATTAATTTTATGTTGCAGTGGAAGAGTTTCAAATTCCAGACAGATTAGTTACATTTTAACCTAGCACAGTTTTTGTTTATTTTGCAGTAGTAGTCTCGCGTTACATGCGGACAATTTATTTTACCTATAGAATAATTTTATGCTACAGAACATATAACTTTATGTTATAGATGGCTTAGTTTCATTTACAAATAAAATATTCTCGTGTTACACGTTGAAAAACATCGACCAAAGTGTTTTCGTCAGCTTTATCCTGTTTAATCTCACCGCTCAGTAGAGTGGTCATGCCACAATGTACCGATATAAGTAATACTATAAGCTTAATTGGTTTAGACTGACTGCAAGGCCTGCCACAAATATTTACGTGCTATATGGTACAGCTGTCAGAATAGCATCAGGAAAAAATTGTATTATATTTAATGATGTATTCGTGGAAATCCTTCAGCCAAAATAGTAGCGGGCGCTTTTTTTTTTTATTAATTCCTGAAGAGAATTCACAGCAGGTGCTGAAGGAATCGGCGAAGATATACATAACTAGTTTATTCTTGCCAGTGAACTTAAGGAACACAAATGGCGCCCAACGAAGGGAAATTTCTTCGCACTGTGTTCCTCTTTCTAAGATTCATGGAAGGTCAGACTGCAAATAGATTCAGCTCGCCGCTACGGAACGGAACCAACCATCACTAAAAACATTGTTTTTATTCTTGACTCTACTGCGATTTCTCTTTAAAGAAACTCAAAAAGTGTGCATCTTAGCTTAGAAAAAATAGGTAGGTACCTACATTGTAAGAGATGTATTGGGTCCAGAAGGGGTCTTTGTAGGCTTGGCACTACCTACTAAAAGACGTTACGTACTGGACAAGTATTGAAGCTTCATTCCTAATGGCTAATACGCATTGTAGAGCTCAAAAGGTAAACACTACTGAGGTGTTGACTGTCGACTTAATTTAACGTAACTCTGTTCTTCTCGTGGAAACCAGTTGGTCACGTTCTCGATAGTGCTATTCTTTGGAACATTGCTGTTTACACTGAGCATATTTTGAAGGATTTACCACTAAGAGAAGTGCCTGCTGATGGCTTTTCATCCCTAAGTGAAATAGATTTTTTAATCACTTCCATTTGCCACGTATAATCTCCCAAACACTAGACAACTGCCATGGATACTCTCGGATTATTTCGTTAAGAGACTAAATCTTGGTTGGTTAGCGACTACCGAGTGATGAACGAGATGAACCTCATTTTGTAACTAACTGCATTGAGATATGAACTAATGACGCTTGGAGACCAACAACCGTTCTCAACTTACTTCTCTCTGTCCACATTTGTCGACAGCCACCTGGGTTGGAGGCGGCTACATCAACGGGTCGGCAGAGAAGGTGTTCGATGTCGGACTCATTTGGTGCCAAGCTCCTTTTGGTTACGCCCTCTCGCTTGCTATGGGTGAGTAGTGTCTGGAACTGCGGCGAATTTTTAACTAATAGAACTTTGAAGCCTCAACTGCTACGCCAACCCCAATAAGCATAGTTGTTCTTTGTACCATATGCACCTCGTCCAGGATATGTCTAAGAGTCGACCCTTTTTCAGATTGTCTGCCTTATGTGGGGGTGACGCTATCGTTTTGATACATATACTGTATGAAGTCAGTCGCGTAGACATACGGTAGCATGAATAGCGGGCAAGCTGCACATCCTCGCAACAAGTTGTGCGTGCAAACGCATAGCGTGACTCTTCATAAGAAACTGTATTCGAGTTTCTGTAATATACACCAGCAGAGCTCAAAAGCTAACAATTTTCTTTCTTTTAGAAACTTAGCAATTTTTAGCCACAAGCCATTTCCACGACTAGTCCATCACCACCACCAAACTCCCACTCGTATTGACTACCGTCTTCACAATAATCGCTTCACAATTCATCGCTAAGGATGAATCGGTTCTTTTAGTTATAATTAAAGTGCGTGTTCTCAGAAAACGCATAGTCATTCTTTGCAAGTGTAGTGATAGAATAACGTTGCTTCAGCTAGTGCAACATATCGTGAACTGCTGGGAATCCTAAGCAATGGCTAGTCTGGACGAAATCCGTCATAAACAGGCGTAATTATACGGTATGGCCTGAACTGTATTAAATTTTTTAGGCAGCAAAAATGCTAAAGGTAATGTTCAGCACTGAATATAAACAACTCGCGCTGGAAGACTTCCTAATGAAAATTATTAATATCTGAAAGATGCGTTATATTACTGGTGTTAATTATACTTTTTATGATAGAGTTTTATATTTTTCTTGGGATTTTTGAAAATTCATCATTTCTCTCATAGTCCTGTACGGAAAACTCCAATCTCATAGTGTCAAGTTAACGTGAGGTCTCAAACAGTTGATGGCATTCCTATGAGCAATCAAATTTTGATTCGTTGACATAGGCTTAAGGGTTAGTAATTAAACTCAAGGTGGCGAAGTCGGATGGACCAAGTCCGACTCTGACTCCTGGGTCTGGCCTTGTTCCGACTCCTAGAAATTGGAATATCTTCGACCACAGACTACGGTCACTACACTACACACGTATAGTGTAGTCTATGCTAACTCTTTAAGAAATTAGATCGATTTCCTTCCGAGTCGGATTCCTGCGGCAAGTTACTAGAGGGAAGAGTACCCAGATGCTCCGTTCCCGGCAGGTTGTCGCGCGCGGCCCAACCGGTTTGTAACGACCAATTAATTGCGAAGTAACGAGGGATGGGGGGGGCAGCATGTCTGGCAATACACGAAGTGGGCAGGCCCGGGATACCAGAATTGAGTGAAGTTCGAGCCGCCACTTCAAAACGCTTGATTCATCACTTAACCCTTGCCCCCTACTCAACTTAGTGCCCAACTCCTATCAACTTCGATTCTGCAGCCTTGCTAAAACTCAACTCAGGAGGCATAAGATGGACCTTAGGCCATAGGGCTGGATCAAGTACGTTTGCTCATCATCCTATGTTATGAGAAGTAGC
>LQNS02278141.1:1296874-1317137 GCA_001587735.2 Parhyale hawaiensis | reverse complement strand
CAAACAAACAGATGGACATATCTTCACCAAAAGTTAATCAACTGTTCCTCTTAACATACCTAACAATCCCTGCAAATTTCATCCAAATCGGTTCATAACTTTTTGAGTTATCTTGGTGACAGACAAAAGACAAACAGGCCTTTTCCCAGAGAGCAGCCGAAACTCACGCCCCGGTCCTCTATGAGCTATGTTATGATGTGAAAATAATTTAGATTATCTGTGAGACTTTCAAATTTCTAAGAAAATGAAATTTTTGGTCTGCTCAGCGTAGTAGGGTAGTCGGAAGAGTGAGGAAGCCAGAGTTACTATTTGCATTTCCGGGCAACTCAATACGATTGGGCTTGGCTTACATCCACTTCTACGAACCAATCGAGCGAATTCTAAGTGTACTTTTAACGTTATGCCAGGCATGCACCTATCCTAAACAAAACTTAACCCGAAGCCGCCTAAAGTCAACTTTTCATAACGTTAATGCTATTCCTACGAGACGCCTGCTTATTGTCCTGTTTACTATATAGGCTTAACTAACTCATACTACCACTGACTTGGAAGTTGGCAATATACGTTATTTAACTCGGGGACAGCAAGACTCGACTATGATGTGGATTGTGGTAGCCTATTTCCTGTTGTGATTATTCCCTATACAGCTCTGGCTTTGCTTGTTAGCTTGACAAGTAGACAGCGACCTCACTACCTTTTCTTAGCATACTTACGAATATACAGGTAAATAGCTACACATCGGCGTTTAATAGTTTTCACATGGGACTAATATAATGCTGCTTTCGTGGGAAAATAACTTCATAGTTACCCTTGAGTAAAGTTATTTTCCTGTAGTGAAAACTTACTAATTAATGAGACAATGGTTACAGAGAGTCAATTACATAGACAATTTCGGAATGTACGAGTATTTCACAATTGTTATGCATTTCTTGACAAAGGCACAACACCTGAAAATTGTTTGAGAAAAAAAATCGCTATTTTTTGTTATTTGTTGAAAACTAAGTTCAGGCCCTTTTTCTCATGAGAGAAACTAATTAAATATCTCGTTTGTATCGGATAAATTCAACCACTTACTCTCCAAATTACTCAACAGTTTGTGTGGGAGTAACCGGATGGTCCTTGTGGTCTTTTACGCAGCACCATCTGCGCAGTAACTGGTTTTAGGGAGAAATAATGACATCGTGACTCAGTGGCATATAGTGCCAGTCACAACCTTTGTTCCTTACATGCAGCGAAGCTTTGCACGTTCTACACCGACGCCCTCCCACCCCTGACAAAACAAGTGCGTGATAAACAAGGAGGTTCAATACTTATTAAAGCTCTTTGGTGATATCCCTCGCCTTGCTTCTTGATCCAACTTCTACTAGGACGATTTGGGCACGTTTGTGATAGTAATGTTCATACAAAAACTAACGTTGAAACGTTAAGTTACGTGGGCAGTTTACTTTACCTGCTGGTAAAAAAAATGTGGTTATTCACTGGTTAAGCGCGGTGGATTGAACCCAGAAAGGCCAGCGAGCCTGAGTAATCAGGTCCACAGTTTTGCTCATGGTGACAACTCGAATATTATTATTATAATTATGCGCATGCTAACACTCGAGGACTTTTTGCCATTATTCTATACCACTCGTGAGTAATACGGTGAATTGTATGAATGTTCCCAAGGTTTGAAGGATTCACTTGATGAAATTTTTGAGTAATTTCTTTTGTGGGACGTTTAAGTGCAGTGGAAGGAAATTGAACCTCAATGAAGTTCCCATGTTCGTACATCGGACAATATATTCTCTGAAAATTTTGTACTTGACTCAGTTAGGTTTTCAATTGTTCCCGATATTCTAGGTCACCCAGCAGCAATATCGAGGGTGTTCTAGTGAACGCCGGGTGCGCATAGCCTGCCCTTCACTCGTCATTAGTTGACAGCAAACAAACTCAACTTGAGCCACCGCCAGCTATGCTAAATTTAGACGAGCGTAACCGCACACACCACAAACCACTCGGGGCATGACTTCGAGGAAATGAAATCGTGTCCCTCGAGCTCATTCATAAACCGTCTTTAGCAGATCACAACTTGCATTGCATGCAACTGTAATATATTCAACGTGTATGCGTGCGCGAGTTCTAGTTAAGTTCGTCACTCTACTTGATTGTGAGAGTTAACTTCAAAGCAGATTAATGTTATCAGGCTACTGTGCTGGATGGTGAAGGAACGTCGTTTAGATCTTCTTGTTTATTTGCATCTTAATATACAAGACTTAGAAAATATGATCCAATAACAAGCAGCAACATGCTACTTGATAAGATGCAGACAACAAGGTACAATGTCTACATCTGAATAAGTGCTTCAAGCAGTATGTAGTAGAGAATGTTGGTACAGTAAGGCTAAGTACCGAATAAGCTGACGCTTGATAGCACGGGCGCCTTTAAATATCAATGATTGCCGGCTTCATTCAGAACACCGGTTGCTTCAGCCAGAATCGAGTCGGAAGTCCGCTGGTAAATTACTGTACGTTTATGAGAATGACAAATATCTCCGAAACTCTGGTAACAGGTTTTAACAGACAGGCTGAGACAGCTTCTACTGATAGAGGTTCCGGCCGGAAGGTCATTTAGAATTATGCATGTCGCTCACATTTAGCGATGCTGATAAACAAGCACATTTTGTACGGTGTCATAAACGACCTTTTAAGTTCTTTATCTGAGAGCTTCTGACCTGAAACACGGTGGCTACTTCCGCCAGACTTTAACTCGCATGATACAAAGAATGCGTCTATATATTTGAATGTTAAGGCTAACACGTTGGAATGTTGTACAGTATGTGCGAAACGCATATATAACAGCAACCAAGTAGCATGCCTTCTCAGGGAGCACTATATAATCGAAGCCATAGGCCATACATGACATGTAACTGGGCTTGTTCGTTTTATGTTTCGGGAAATCTCATCACCGCATTCATACGAGTAACATTTTCTATAATTCCCACGAAAAGAACTTGTCGGTACGCCAAGCTTTCCGTCATATTTCATTGCTCACGGAGCGTCGTGTACTAGAGATATTGCTTGGAATTAAATAATTTTGGGTAAATGTGTTTACAAGCCTATCGCAAAATCATAAGAACGTACCTCATATCTACGAGTATATAGCGAAATCAGATAAAGGCCTCACAATTTCCCATTGGAAGATTCATAGCATCATAATGGATCCGAAAAAAGTATAAAAACATAATTTATAGGAACGTTTGATGCTAACAAGTGTTACACTAACTTTGTAAATAAATTTGAAGTGGGTTGTCTCATTTTGTAGGAATTTCATCTTTATTGCCAGTCATTACGTGCGCGTTGCGTGTAAAGACTTGTTATTAGCCCGTTTACAAGCTACCTCGAGCATATCCGTCCAAAAGTTGCCTAGCTCTAGTATTCGCAGACTTTTGCGCCAAATTGAAACGATTTTGGGAAAAAAATTATTTCGTTAACGGGCTAATGTAGTACTTAGACGGAAGCACTGTAATGATAACGGGAAAAGGGGGTTTGAAAGTTGCTTTGAATATGCAGCTAACAAAACTGGCCTATAGATAAATCCTGATGAATTCGTTATTCAGACAAAATTCTTCCAAGAGTCTCGTAGAGCATTTGTGGGGGAATTGCGAATTCTGGCAACTTTTGTTTCTTGTGTGCATCGGTTTTTAATCAGGCCTTCTGGACGCATTTCTGTGCCTACATACTTTGCTTCCTTCCTATAGCTGTTCGCTTTTCCCAGTGGTAGTCTGCATTCGTTTTCTTCCCAGTTTTCTTTGCTTTCGGCAGTTGTGCTCCGTGCGTATGCGTTCCCTCTTTCAATTGACACCGTGAATATTTCTTTACTCTTCTTCTCTAGAAATACAGCTGTAGCAGCTAGGAAGATTTGAACTAACGTATAAACTATTGTTTTACAACTCTAACGCGTACCGACTCACGAGCCTTTTTGACTTACATGGCTTCTTGTACCTCTTGGACAGGTGGGATGTTTTTCGCGAAGAAGATGCGAGAGTCTGGCTACGTCACCATGCTGGATCCCCTGCAGGACAAACTGGGCCAGCGCATGGGCGGGCTGCTCTACTTCCCTGCACTTTTGGGCGAAATGTTTTGGTCGGCAGCCATTTTGTCAGCTCTAGGTAAGAACAGACGATCATACGCTTTGTCACTGGTCATTTTGTCTAATTTATAGGTGACTCGAGCTGCGCGTCGTGTTTTGATTGCCGTATATATTCTTTCGTTTTGGAAGTGTGGTGCCTGGTGTTTAAGCTATTATAAATGGACGCTGTTAAGCATAATTATCTATTAGGTCGAAAACTAAGTTCTTACCGTTTTAATATTTCAAAATGTTGAAAATGCGGTAAAAACTTAGTTTCCAACCTAATATTTGCGAGCATGAACCTAATGACAGGTCCTGAGGGAAAAAACAGATGTAAAGAAAATAACAAGTGGAATATGATAAATTACTTAACTTCCAGTCTCAACAAAATTTTAGGTAATTGTCTCTTGTTACTCCGAAAAAATACTTCATCTCTATTCAGTGTGGTCGTATTGATAGCATTAAAATTAAATTTTCGAGTCGATCTTACATTTTAACTTACCATGAATTCTACAACTCTTGCTGGCAGGTTCAACCCTTGCCGTCATCCTGGACATCGGCAACACGCTGTCCATCATCGTGAGCGCTGGCATCGCCGTCACCTACACGCTCTTGGGCGGACTGTACTCGGTGGCCTACACTGACGTGGTGCAGCTCTTCTGCATCTTCATTGGACTCGTAAGTGAGGAGTGTAAGGAACAGAGGCTGACGTGATGTTAAATTATTAGCGTATGATGCAAAGTTGACGACAGTGAATGTTCGATTATCCAAAGGCCTGTTCATACGATAATCTTTTATCCCACACTCATACTTCAAAACATCCGAGTGTTTTGTCGAGACCTTGCACACATGGCAGCATGTAAATGTATACGAACAAATTTGCTGAAAATGGTAGCCGTCGAGTAATTTTGCTTAGCAAGTTACGGGCCGCTCTTCAAATTTAGAGCGCATTAATTTAGAACTAAAAAATCTGTGCACTTGTTGTTGCTTAATTGGACTCAACGACGCAGTCAAACGCCGTTAAGTATCAACGAGGGGCTGAGGACTTAAGTGACATGGCTGTCGTATACTGTCATGAGACTCAAATGATCTTCTTGAGACTCATACATCATAGAGTTCTTCCGTTGACCCCACCTATAAGGCCCTCTGGATTACTTTCTTGTACTGACTATGCTTATTACCTCCGCCAAGGAGGTTTTGTTTTACTCGGTTTTGTCTGTCTGTCGGTTATTCTGTCTGTCTGTCATCAAGATAACTCAAAAAATTATGAACGGATCTTCAAGAAAAAGAAAAATACTGAAACTGTTAACATTGTTGAAGGACACAAATGAACGGATTTTGGTGCTGAAACGAAGAAATTCATGGTCTCAGAACCAATTTGAATATCTCATAACCGTTGCTTTGCTTGGTGGAGGTATGCGCTCTCAGAGAGCTCTGCTTTCTTTTTTCAAACCTTCAACTGCTGACAGTCTTGAAACAGTTTTTCCGGTCTTCTCCAACCTGCTGCATTTAGCTGCACGGGGGGGGGGCGGCTCTGTACCTATGTTTCCTTCTTCACCTTGACTCATGTCGAGGTCCCTGTTAGCGTTAAATTGCATATTATTCAATTATCCCTTTGCAGCTCAACTGACGTATATATGATATGTAGTACCGATTTTTTTCTACTTGTATAGAGGTCTTGCTATAACGACGTTCGATTAGTTGCGAAAAATGCAATGAGGTTTTTATCAACGTAGTTTACTGCTAAATGCTATTGGATGTTCTGGTCACGGCATACTTTCATATACATTTTAGAATTCTGTGTAGACATTGGAAGCAATATAATCGCCCGAGTGACAGTATAGAACTTGGCGGTAAATGCTCGAAACGCTTCTTGCCACGAAGAACGAAACAGTTGTTTGTTTTGAGAGTTCTTCTGTCAATCTGGTGGATGGTGGGCCTACTGAATCAGTTCCATAATTGACAGTTTCTGGTATTGTAATTAAATGACAGCTACATCTAGTTTGTAATCGTTGACCTAACGGGGCTTGCCCTTGACTTTTGTTTTGCTTTCTTCTCCTCTCTGTCTGCTTTCTGAATATTTAATGACGCTGGTAGGTAAACAGAATTGTAGGAGTACAATATTCGTAACTTCTCTAGATAAACTTATGTGCCTCTTTTATAAACAGATAATTGTAGGCCTATTTGATACTGAATTGAAAGTTTATTTGAACACAATAGCTATCACAAAAGAAGGCATTAAGCGGTTCAACGTTTCTGTTGTGTACAGAATGCCATTCAAGTTGCGTAGGTGTTCTACCGAGGGCGTACAGTACGCTTGAAGTATTTAGGATTAGTGATATTCGAATATAATTTCCATACTACCGTTGGTTCCTTTATCATTACTGATAGTCCGTATTTTATCTTCGGAACGCAGTGGCTGTGCGTACCCTACGCCCTCCAGCACGAGGCCGTGGGCTCCCTCGCCCTCAACGAAACTGACTGGCTGGGACACATTCCTGCTGACTCTCCTTCCTGGGGCATCTGGGTGGACTTCTGGCTCCTGCTCATCTGCGGAGGCATCCCTTGGCAGGTCAGTTGGACTGCTCCTCTGCAGACTTAGCTGGTAAAAAAAATAACTTGTCAAATTTTCATACAGGTGGAACTGCAGTTCTCCCTTGATTCCCCCTAATGTACCACTGAACCATGCATCATGCAGGTTATATACCTAATTTTTCCCAGGAATGTCTGCTAAGAAGATCTATTGAAATATGATGTATGTCGTACTGAAATTACTATTTTAATTGGTTTCAGCTTCCTCGTTCAAAACTCTTGACCCCTGGGGAAGGTCACCCCCTTCTTGCAGAGAACAACAGTTATTTCAATTACTGCCTGATCTGCGGAAATTTTTCGCTAGGCTTGTCAATGAACGTGTCTTCTTGCCTAGCGATATTCGGCTCCTGCAAAGTTATTGTACAGTGGGGCCTCCGTTGTCGTACGCCTTCTTTTTCGAATAAATCGGTTGCCGAACAAAATTTCGCACCAAAAATTGCCCCGATTATCGTCCTGTAGTCCAATTACCGAACAAGCGAACCATAGCACGCGGGTAGTACGTGATCACGGAGTGACTGAGCATTTGGCGGTGTGGCGTGAAAACCTTCTAACATACCTACTTATGGAGGCGGACTGCCCTTCGAAACAATGAGGTCCCTTCCCTTGCACCTCCCCTCCCCCCTCGTCTTGTGCGAATCAAGAGTCCTCAGAACAGGTAAGGATGAGTAAATTGCCTTTCTTTTGTGCGTAAAGCTTTCTTCTTTATTCAGCTGCGTTTATCTTTTTTTTTATATAATGATTTGCATTGGTTTTGTGTAGGAACTTGTATGGGGTCCAAGAAAGGATTAATCTATGTATTTTATATTGATTCCTGTGGGGAATATTGTTTCGGTCTTCGAACAGCCTTCAAGGACGAATTCAGTTCAATAAGTGGGGTACCGCTGGATTGCTCTTCTATGCAGCGTGAACTTAGATGTAGCAGTTTGCCGGTTTGTAGTCAGACGTTCGAGTCCCATTTCGTCTTCTAGCATTTGTTACTCATACTGTACGTGTAACAGTTCAACAGCTGCGTTGGTGTGCTTAACTCTCTTCGTGACTGTGAAGTGCTCGTTTTTGCTTCATCCGCTACAAACAGAAAACACAGTTTGTTTATGTAGTAAAATTTCTTTTAAGAATACGTGACTGGTATTCGTGAAAAGCAAATACTATTTGATGTGCCATGAAGTTGCTTTTCCTTATACTTGACTAGTATTTCCAAAATTAGCGTTGGTTTATCCCAAGATATTTGCAGTTAACCTCTTTTGACACTCGTCTTCGTACCGCCTGCCGCAGGTATACTTCCAGCGCGTCCTGTCGGCCAAAAGTGCGCGCAGTGCTCAGCTCCTCTCCTTCAGCGCCTCCATCGGGTGCATCGTAAGCGCCGTACCGGCCTGCCTTATCGGCGCCATCGCTAAGGCCACAGGTGAGGTCAAAAGCGACACGGAACCTCTGCATGGAGTAGCAGTGTCTAGGGAAGTGCAAAGCCAGTCTGTGAGGTACAAGCGTGTTGCAATCACAACCTTGTTTGGGCTACACTAACCCGAAATGAAACAGATGAGGTTACTTTGTGTATGCGCAATTGCCGATATCGTAACGACTTTTTTTTTTTTTTGAGTGACCGTGGCACGGCACTGGGTGTAGTGCAAGCAAGTAACGCTGACGTCATGTAGTGACTTATGACATACTGTAGCCCAAATTAACACTTGTGGTGATGTTGTCATTGTACCAGTGCGTACGAAGTTTTACCTAGCCAGTGTTAAAGAAGCAATGCTATTCGTAGCATCAGTTGATTGTTTTTCTTAAAGTGTTGTGCGTCTTGTTTTTTCTCTCTCGATACACAACTGCGGCTTCTAGTGAGATATGCGGTATAGCCGTATAGTGCTATTCGTACGAGAGAGAAGAGATCATCCCTTTACCGGCCTCATACAACATTAATTTTTAAAGACATCGCCCAAAGTACAATGAGATCGAATGCTGTTTCCTGTCAAAGTTGTGTACTACCGTAGTCATCTTGGTTTCTGAGTTAAAGTATATGTTTAAAGTTTCTTTCTAGAAAATGCTGCCTCAACAAATATTGTGAAGTTTCTATATAAGTAATGTTATTGTAGATATTTTCTGCCGAAGATATTTATAATAACAGTATCATATTTTCACTTTCGCTTATAAAATAACAGCCCAAGCAGGAAGAGGAGTCGTCTAAGCGTGCCTGCCGATGTGTGGCTTGGCAATACTTGGCTCAGGAAAAATTTATCTTTGTGACGTTTAGTCGGTTCTATGAATATATATTGGAGCCAACAAGTTTCTAATAGATTAAATGAGGTGTAGATCAGACGTAATCTACTATATAATGAAACACAGTTGTTGGTCGCTTGCTTGCTCCCTTGCTCCAAGGTTGGTCCGTCTCTCCGTCACGCTGTCCAGAGTTTAATAGGAGAATATTCATGTATAGAAAAAACAAGTCGAGATACCATACAATTTCAGCGCTTGGAGCAACGGTGGCAAATATAGCTTCTGAAATATTATTGTCTAAAGTAGAAATACTGCATTTCCTGAATCTTGATTCACTTTCGAAACTAGCTTGGTACTTTTAGATATGACGATGATGATTCTTCTTCTGAGCGTGGTAGATGAAAAGCGGTAGGTATCTTTGATAGAGTTTTTGATCCTGTCGGGCATAGCCAAGAGATGTCGCACATTTTATGGCTGAAATTCTTCTGAGCAGTTCGAGAAGCTCAGTCTTGGTTGGAGTTTTGGTTTCTATTGTACATAATCACTTTCGCTTATGCTTTTTTTAGGTGAATCTCTTTGATGCAGATGAAACTTCACGCTGAGCAGGCGCCTTTTTTTGTTGAATTAAATTTACATTGCAGGCAAATTCCGACCCTTGAGGTTCATCTCTCGCTTGGTATCCAGGTTACCGTAAGACCTGATTATTTTTGGTGAATTCTTTTGACTGAACTATATTTTCTTAGTGCTGCTCAACGTTTGGCCCATTCAAAATTGATATTCAGGCCTTATCTTGCAGGGGGGGTATATTGCTCTCTCAAAACTCATGGCTGTAAAACTTGCGTTTCATTAATGGAAGATCAGGCCTGCAGGGATCAGACCTATTTAACAGCAAAACCTATAGTTGAAACGGGAAAAACAAAAAAGCCTAATCACAAAATTGCTTCCGTCATTTTTGACGGCTGGGCCCTCTATGTAGTAAGTTAGAAATAGAGGATTTGAAATATGGATCCAGTTTAAATTTTTTTTTCTGGCAATACTCTTGTTGCTTTGTAAAAATTTCTTTTTTGCCCCAGTATGCCATAAGCTTTTTTTGCATCACCGTTTGATTCTTAGCTGGGCTGACACGAGCGTAAAAACCTTATTACATTATCAATTATTGTGATCGCTGGACTCTCAACAGACTGGTCGCAGACAGAGTACCAACACGTGCCTGTGGGCTACCAGAAGAAGCTCGTGCTGCCGCTGGTAATGCAGTACCTCACGCCCAGTGTAAGTTTTTACTTAACTTTGGACTACTCACCCTTTAGGGGGCATAACTTGGGTTATGGGGCTTGGTTAGTTAGGCTCGCCCATCCTGTGTTATGGGGAGTCGAGCCTTAGCTATTGTTTTGGGACGTTTGTGTGTCTTGCCCACTCTGCCGGCTTCCTTTTTCTTTCTTTGGTCGATAAACTTTGTTCTGCTCACACTTTTTATCCTGACTTCTACTCATACGGGGGGTGGCCTACGTGCATGGTTTCCTAATTATTATTGCCAGATTATCATGTCCATTCCTATTGGTTCATCAGGAACCATCGTCGTGTCGAAGGTGACCTAAATTAGCAAATATGAAATTGGCAAATATCTCAGCCTAGCACAATAGCGCCGTTAGCGCCTACTGCTGTGACGCTCACCCGTCGGCGTCAGGAGACCTGTCAGTTCTACCTCCAGTCACTTGCGGTGAGGGTTTCCGTCGAATGACCGAAGGATCCGAATGCAAAGGAGACTCCGCTGCTCCCTGTAGCAAGTTGAAAAAGTTGATGACCTGCGTTGCTCAACCAAAAAAGAAAGAAAGGAAGTGCATTTATTGTCTCATCTGGATGCCGTGGCCAACATATTAAGGGTGCAGCACCCCGAGGTATTCTGTATTGAGGCTAACATTGGGGAAAATTGACAGTTCGCTAATAGATTTCCACCAACGGACCCGGCGACTCCTGGCTTTTTCGTACTGTGCAAAGCGCCTGTTTCCTTCCCTTCCTTAGGTGCGCTGTAGTCCGAGAGCGCAGACCTCCGCTAAGCGACGTTACTGACGGATCGTTGCCAAAATTTAATCACATTTTTTTCTCTCTCTCTGTGACATTCTTACAACAGTTGCTGTAAATTTCGTGAAGATCCGGCCTTAACTTATGAGTCGTGTCGCTAAAAGACAGTCGGAGGGGTCATCACAAAAAATAGAAGTAAAGTTAAGTTAGTGACCGTACCCCCAACTGGGAAACCCACACGCACTAGTTTGTGGTGCAGATGTAGGCCAATAGGCCCCCGAGGAGTTCACGGCTGCAGTCAATCAAATATCGTCGAGAGCTATGGTGCCAGTGGCGGAAGGCTGCACGCGATGATCTGCCCCAACCCTCCCCATTTATGGCAAAGGTCAGTAAAACCCAATAGCTACAGGCAGGCCGGATGCTGACTGATCAAGCCAAGCGTTGCGAAAAACTTGCCTTCTTGGTAGGTAGGTTTGAACCTGCAGCCTGGAGAGTCAATGTCAGAACCCTTAGTGTGCAGCTGTAATCATTTCTTCCTCGGAAAATTCCTAACAGTTCTTGTAAATTGCATAAATAGCCGTCCATAATTCTTTGAGTTGTGTTGCTAATAGACAGCAGACAGACAAACGGACAGACGGATCCTCACCCATAATATAATCATCTGCTCTTCGTGGCATGCCGAACAATTCCTCGAATTTCTAAGAAGATCCGACCATCACTTTTTCAGTAACGCTGCTAGCAGACAGACCGCATACCACGCAAGCAAGCCCGTGCTGTTTACTACGCAGTAGTGGACATACCTTACACCTATTGCTGTGCTCTGAATAAAGATGCAATCATTAAATCATAGCGGAAAATAGTGCCTCTTTGGAGAAGGTAATTATGACGCAAATGGGTCAGCAGACATGCGCACGTCGCCTCGATCGGCCAGCCAAGAACAAAACATCGCTGCTTGAGGTCCCTGCCCTGCCCTGCCAGTCGCCTCAGTTTACTTCATTTTTGCCAATGCGACGCCATTGGCCCCCAACTGTGACCCTTGATCTTGTGATTGTTTTTGGTTTATTTACTTTTAATTGTAACTTGCACTAATGTTATCATTTATGAAGCAGTGTTGCCGTACAACCACTAGATGTAAATATAGCGTTATAAAACGCACTGTATGTTTTAAACTATTGCATTATTTTATCGATTCTTCATTCATTGTAAATTGAATTTTTCATCTGTAACATAATCGAGCCCACCGGCCATTAGCAATAGATAACGTTGCAAATAATATATCTTGAAATCCTCAATATTGAACTATCCTTATTGCGATGTTACGTCTGCATTGAAATGCTTTTTTATCGCATCTAGCGCTGGTTAGACCTCAAATATATTTAAAAGTAAGTGAAGTGGTAAAGTTTCAATACAAAGACGACGTTCGTAATGCCCAGGAAGAACACAGGGTTAGCACCGGTTAGCACGCCTGCCCATCGTGACTCTGCAGCTGCTGCGTTTTTCTGTCAACTTGTTAGTGCACATTCTTGGTGGAGCACACACCGCTGGCGCTTCTTTTTCTCTACTTGTAAACAATTGAATTAGAGCTTTGATCTTCTACTGATTTTTGCAGTGATGAAGTGTGTGTGTTTTTTTTTTTTTTTTGTACTGTAGTGGGTGTCATTCATTGGGCTGGGAGCGGTGTCGGCTGCTGTGATGTCATCCGCAGACTCGTCTGTGCTCTCAGCGTCGTCCATGTTCTCCAGAAACATCTACAAGATGGTCTTCCGACAGAAGGTCAGCTGAATAATTTCTGTGTTTGCCACATATATCTCTTACATAACTTTAAACTAGCCTGCATTCAAGAAATTAGCATGAGCTTATTCAGATGGTATCATCTGTGTTATCTAGAAACGTCTATAATATGATCTGATAACTAGAACACTCTGAGAGCGGATACCTTCGCCAAGCAAGGTAATGGTAACGAAGAATTCAATTTGGCTTTGAAATCCTTTTTTTCTTTATATCAACGCCAAAATTTAATCATTTGTGCCCTTTGATGGTATTAACATCTTATGCAATTTTCGTGCAGATCCGCTCATAACTTTTTGAGTTATGCTGCTAACAAACATTACAAACATTATGACAAACATGAGTCAAACATACCAACGAACAAACCGATCTGCACAAAAATTTAATCATTTATGTCTGTTAACATTACTAACAACTCCTATAAATTTCATAAAGATCCATTTATAATTTTTTTGTTATTGTGCTAACATGCATAAAATTAAAAACAGTGACGAACGAACAAACAAATCACTCCAAAAATCTGGTCATTTATTCTTCGTAATACACCTAACAACTCATGTAAATTTCATCAAAATCCGTCAATAAGTTTTTGAGTTATGGCATTGAGAAAAACGAGGCAGACGAACAAACAAACGGATGGATCTTTACCAAAAGTTAATCATCTGTTCCTCCAAATATACCTAACAATCCCTGTAATCTTCATCAAAAATCCGTTCATACCTTTTTGAGTTATCTTGGTGACAGACAGATAGACAAACAACAAAACAAACAGCAGACAAACAAACAGACAGACAGACAAAGCTGACGAAAATATAACCTCCTTGGCGGAGGTAATTAAGGATCAGCCGGTTAATGTCTATGTACACTATTACATAGGTATGAGGTGCCACAAATATGCTCCATAAAGAATAGCCCCCATTTAAGACATCGCTATGGGCGCATTCAGGTATCATTTTCCTCTGTGCTTTCCAGAAATATGAATCTACAAAATGGTCGTCGGAGAAGGGGTCGATGCACGGATTTTACTGCATTTTCCCAGAGAAGCGTGTGTTAAGTGAAACATTTTTTGACTTTTTGGAAACATGAACAACATGGCCTTCCGACTAGTGGTCTGCAGCTTGATTTCTGTATGGCATATAAATATTTTGTGCGAGATATGCTCTTTATATACGAGAATCAGTACGTTCTTAGCTAGTAGTATTTTCCAGAAACGTCGAGAATTTGCTTCGACGACATACTCCGTGGATTGGTCTTTTTAGGATAAACCCTTAATTAGTGGCTTACTTTCTCTAAGAGAAACGCATTATGAACTGATTTCTCGATGTTTTGCTGACATTACTTCGTGTATCACCGAATCAATTCATTCTTGGATATTTTTTAGCTTTATCCAGAAAAGTCTAGAGGATGTTCTAACTATGGAAATTCAGTGAATCGATATCCCTATGTTTTGCTGACTTTAATTTTTTAGGAACATGCCTTTTCGGAAGAGAAGTAAGTTTATATTCTCTCAAAATCCTCTGAGAAATTTTGTTTTATGAGCAGGCAACAGAACGAGAAGTCATCTGGGTGATGAGGGCCGCCATTATCGTGGTGGCTGCGATGGCGTCAGGCATCGGTATTGCCATCGACAGTATCTACTACTTGTTGTAAGTTGTATTTTAATGGTATTTGCTTCCTAAATGTATTGGAGTGTTGGTGCTCGTTTGGAGAGAACTACTTATCCTCACCCAGTTACTTGATGTTATTTATAAAACCCTGACATATTAAAGCTCACGGCACTCCACAGCTAGACGAGCTACAAAGGAATCGGAGAAAAAAGACCTATCCTTTATGAGGGGCAGTGTATGTATGCAATTCTTGCTACCAAAGAGATTCGAACTAAATCTACAGTCGATGGTACAAGAAATTATTCACAGACAAGCGAAAAAGTAATGGCTATTCTAATTAGTGAGAGTGAGCTGGGCTATTGAAATTATCGGAAAAATATTTTTAAATAAGTTAACTATTATTCATTGCCATTGTTTTCACCCCACCTGGTATTACTGTAGATATCATCTGAGTGATTAGGTAAACTGTGACTATCGTAAAAACAACCCAAACTCATTGGATTGTTTTGGGGCGTTAGTCATAAATAGATAAGAAAAATCAGGTTGCATTATGAAATTGTTCCCTTTAGGGAAATACCTGCGAGATGGACACTCCGGTACTAACTGGCCTGTGTTCCTGTCTTCTGATGAGACGGGCAGCATTTGGGTAACCTCTGTATCGCACTGAATACATGCGACCGCGGCAGAGATGAAGTCAGGGTATATCCGCCGTTACTGTATCCTCAGTAATGACTTTATAATGTAGTTTGGGGGATTAATAAATATGCCTTAAGGCCCTTTCACTCGCAAGTCTTTACACCGTATGCTTGCCTCGCTGAAGAATGCGTCGTTCGGTTTTTGCACACACAATTGTGGGTACACTAACAGATTTGTTAAAATGTTAGCCGTTATATCAGCTACCTTAGCAAGTGTCCGTTGGGAAGTTCCGAACGTTTATTCAAATTTTGCCCGAATAGCAACTCTTGAAGTTATGCGCGTATTTATTGTTTAAGAGGACCCAGCAACGTCTCGCGACGCTGTAAAGTACAGTACAAACGTAGGGTAAAAGACTATCTTGTGAACCCACCTTTGTTTAGAGTTCCTGTTTTCGTAGCTGTGATGAATCTTCTCTTGGCACCAGTAAGATGAATCATACGCCATTGGGTTACGCAAGTCCATTTCATGTTATGGAGAGTTGTGCAAACAGGAGAAGTTGCCGTAACTTTGTTGCCTTAACTTTGTTGACACTTGCGGGATCTTCATCTATTTGTTCCCGTTGTATTTATCCCCATTCATACTTCACATAATGGCCTATACGTGATCTTCTTCCCCAATTCGTTCGTGAAGGTGCGGTGTGTGGCTACCGCTCTCTCCTGACGCCCACACCAATTTCTGCTCTCATCTCAAGTAATCTGTGCGAAGCGAGGCTCCGTAAAATCATAAAATGATCGACTTTTGTTAAAGTCTGCGTACGAGAACTTCCGCTCATTGGCTGACAGGGATTTTAATCCTTCTTTGCGTAGTTGACTCTTCATGATCCCTGCATTTCAAATAGGGGTTTTTCTCTAGAGGAATGGTTTCAGTGAGTCATGCATTGAAGGATTTAAGTTCTCAGCGTTTTTTCTATTATACAGCAATAATATCATACATCCCTGATATCACTTACAAGCAGGTATCGTTGCAGTGTCCACTATGTTCAACGGTCACGTTTAATTTCTTCACAACATAGTCTTTTCGAATCATACTTTAAATTAAAAATTGTTTACATGAACTCTATGCTTCGGAAACTGTACTGTTTGAAGTTTGCTTGAAGTTAACCCAGAGTTATACAGTTGACTGCTTTTTTTGCCTAACTGCATGGCGAGAACGAAAGAGAACGGGAAAAAGTTGGCTGAAACTCGGCACTGGCTAAGGTCTTGCAACTTCAGCACTTGTGAGGTCAGCGACTCTGCGTAGTGAGTTCAGTATTGGGATGAATGTCTGTCGTCCACTAGATGATTTAACAAGAATAAAAAAGAATTATAGATGGCACCCTTTATTAGCTACTCCGTTAAGAAGTGGCCAGAGAAGTGAGGGATTGAGCTGAGTATGATAAGCCAGTTGATAATTGATCAGTACGTATCTGCCTGATCGGCGTAGAGTTTTCCTTTCCAAAAACGGTGTTATAGAAGCGACAATTGGATGGATTTATATTCAAAATGTTAAGATATTTGTAATGAATTTCAGCTTTAGTTTGCTATACAACATTTAAATTTTAGTTATATATATTTTAAATGTTCGTAAAGGAAAGAACTTTGAGAATTGGTTTTGTGGCGAATAATTCTGGGCGTTGAGTATTGAAACTTTCTTTGCCCTAATTGGAAGTTGCTGATAGCGTAGAGCTGAGCAGTGCATTTATTATTGTTAATACTCCATAGTTCAAATGGTATAGTATCAAGAGTTTAGAAAAAATACACGAAACTGCAGAATGTAGAAGATGGATGTATGAGGATAAATTTATGAAAAATAAACTGAATGAAAAACTCCGTGTTATGGAAATACTGCATGTTTAAAACTAAATTGAGCATATACACATGCGAATGAACGTACGCATTCGGACTATAGCCATTGCGTCGCGGAGACATGCGCATCAGAAGCCTGACCAGAGCAAGTTTGATGTTGTAGCAAGTGAATGGGAAGACTAGCTGGGGTGAATATTCGAAACAGCCTTAATGCTAAGCAGATATATTTATATAGTAAAATATTACCCAAATATGCACCAGAAGCCCCTCTAATGCAGGTGCATCTTTGCAATAAAACGTTTGTTACCCAAACTCTAACAGTTTTCTATAAGTTATTAAAATATTGGTAAAAGGCTGACCAAGTAAGTATATATGCTATACATGTTTCGAATTGACTTATGTTCAATCTAAGTTCACTACGATATTGGCATATATTAGGTACCAAGCAAACAATTTCATTAGGTAGTGACTCAAGGAACATTGTTCTACCGATATCAAGATGAAGCTAAGATTTGAGGGAAGCCACCCACAATGAGCTGACGGTTTCGTAACAGGCTCGCAGACGAACTGATGAAGAAACGATGACGCCAGCTTCACTAGGTGTACTGACCATAACAAAGAATTAGGGTAAATCTTTAGTTGCTTTTTAACCATATTACGATACATTACGTGAATTTATCATGAGGAAAGGTATGTACAAGCTGTTGTCTATCAGATACAAAAATAAACAATTGCCATGACAACACTGCTTTAACAAACACGACTCGAAGTCTCCTCTATACATGTCCAGCCCATGCCCTCTGGCTCGTTAATGTTCTAATCAAGAGAAAAATAGATCTCAAACATACCATGGTATTTCATAATATAGTTATTGAATTTCATTTTAATGACAGAATTCATTTCTGGCATGTAGGTGGCGGAATTGCGGATGACAATGATCCTTAGTATTCAAGCATTAAATTTTTTGTGTATAAGTGGCCTTCTTTTTATAAGGACGTAGGACTGGGCTCGGTGCTGGCCAACTGGGTAAAGTGACAACCAAATGTTCACAATAAATAGAGCAAAATTTTACATGAAACCCAAGCCAAGATTTTAAATAAAATTGATAGCCAACCAAGTGGTTGAATAGCTAATCTGGTTAAATTGAGAGAAGGGTAATATTCAAATACGGGTATAAACTAAATGTTTTAGTTAAAAGCTAACTGAATTATTAAATAAAATGAAAGCTAAATTTTTAATTTAACAATAAACGAAATAGTAAAATGAATTACATCCCCAACTAGAGACAATCGAACTTAAATAAATAGAAATAAATAGTGGAATTATAAAGAAGCAAGCGGCTAAATTAATTGCAAGTCAAACGGGAAAATTAAATGTAAGTGCAACGGTTAATTTAAATAACCAGAATATTATGGTACGAAAACAAATTGTACAGAAAACTCGCGCATTGCGTATACTTTCCTTCAGTTATTTGTCTCTTCCTGATCTTTCAACGTTAGCACCACTAAACCAGTTCTACGCTTGTAAGTTATAATTTATCATAAGAACAAGATATAGGGAGCTTGGAAAGACAAAATCGACGCTTAAGATCCAGTGGCGTCTATACCTAAGATAAACTATTGGCGAAGCTATAATAGCTAACTTGGGGGAGCACTGTCTGGGAAAGAGCGCGACTGTGGCTTTTCCCTAACCTGGGTGGGTCTAGATTATCTCAAGTCTACTTAAAAATCGTAGGGACTTATGCCAGACCTCTTATCCGATGAAGTGCCGTATCATTATTCATTAATGACCTTCTCGTAGCTAAAAGAAAGACGCTTCGGATTACTCTATAGGCCAGTTAGTCTACTCGTCGAGTTGGAGCAATGCACGGCAACTGCTTATCTAGTTTTCTCCTGTTAACATTGAACTACTTCCGTTCAACTACTGCTCCTCATCCTCGTTGATTGTTTACTATACTGTAATAACAAGTGGACATTTTAATTTAAAAATTGAGAAAAAAATTCTTTAGGTGCGGTAAACCGCGGCCCAGTAGTTGGGCCACGGTAGCGCAATTTACGTCTGAAGTAGATACAATATGTGAACTTGTCACATGGCAGTTGTAGGCACAAATGTCCTTACAAATTTTGTCATACGTTTTTCTACCATACTTTAAAACGTGACAATAATTTTACCCTATCGAGTCACACTCCAAGCAACTTTGCCCTGCACACGTACTGTATGTGTGCATCGAAATGCGTCGGCAAACCTGGCGTTCTGAAAATATCTTCCTGTCACAATCACCAAAAATGTCGCTGTACTTTACTGTTACTACTAGGCTAGTACTGCTGTACTCGTCCAAATGGAAGTCGGTTGAGCGACGTGTCTGCATGGAGAAAAGCACTTGCACCATAAGCCTGCGTCGCTTCAAACTAGCTTCTCCCTTTTAAGACCCAGTGCCTGGATCTAGGAATGTTTTCCACCGTGTGTGACATCTGCCGCTAGTGAGTCAGGTCCTGATTGTCTCAGAGCCCCTCGATTTGCTTTCGCTTATGTGACTTAGAAATCCGAATTTAATTAAATTTGAGAAGTCACTGTGATTGAAAACACTTTAAAATGATATTGCATTAGCAATACGAGGATAATGCGCTCTCCGAGCAGATTATACGTAACTACATTTCAAAAATACAGTACGAGAAAATGCACAAAAAAGTTTACACATGAAAATTCTGCACAAACCGTCGGCGATGTGGTAAATCTAATCGTGAATATTATAAATTTGGGTAATGTTTAGATGTTGCAAATCGATCGCACTTGAGCTAATCTGGATCTGGATGCTTCTTACGTGTGGTAAATCGAAGATGTCTTTAGCCTGAGCTCTGTATCTAATCACTAGCTACGAACACATGTACAACTCAGTGTATAGCTATCCCTTATTCTGCTCCTATAGCTCTTTCTGAGAGATAAAAAGATACTCACAACAGGCAGACCCTGACGCTTGTTAGTTGTTGACTTTGTAATTAAGTACATTTAGTATTGGAGAGCTATTCCTTCTCATAGACATTATTGGCTGTGGTGAAATTGTTTATTTCCCTGTCCCCTAGCCTGCGTACAGTACGTGTAGAAGTATGTAATTGCAAATTACAGCATACATGTCGCCAGGTAACGTAAATTACCGTAATTCATATCACGACGTTTACCTGACGGTATTTGAAAAAACAATTATTAGTTATCCTATAACGCTGAGACGCTTTGTTCTTTAGAAAGTCATTGAGGTATTGTTTGAACTCACGCACTTCACACATATATTTCAGATTAACAATACTGATGTCTAGATGTTGTCTGATCCATAAGGTAAATGACATTGTATCAGATTTTGTACATGGAGAATATAGTATGTAGAGCTAAAAGGGCAGAAAGGGATAACTGGCTGATGTGTGTTGTATGAAAGCACAGGATGTTAGTGGGTGAAAGTGTGATATTAAA
>LQNS02278141.1:1282045-1296777 GCA_001587735.2 Parhyale hawaiensis | reverse complement strand
TGTACATGGAGAATATAGTATGTAGAGCTAAAAGGGCAGAAAGGGATAACTGGCTGATGTGTGTTGTATGAAAGCACAGGATGTTAGTGGGTGAAAGTGTGATATTAAAACGCTGCACGTGGCGCACATTCACTGCAATAGAAATTAAAGTCAAAGGTTCATCAGCTCACTGATTGTGCCCACAGCAGACTAATGCCCGCCACCCCCCCCCCCTGTTTAAACAAGCTGTGTTTCAAGAAAATTTATGACTTTATTCTTCTGTTCTTCAGTCTATTCAAAAGCTTAGAATGTACCAAATCATTAATTCTAGTAATGCCCCCATCCGCACTACGATCACAGGTATGTTCCATCTTGCATCGTTGCTCGGTAACGAAACAATACAATACTATAGACCATGTGGACCACCATATATCGGATACGGTCAATGTCTTAGTACCATGCGTGAGACCAATAGTGGATCGATAGAAAATTAGTCTAGGATGTCCGGTACGCGTGGTGCAAGTGTCCATGCCTTTGTATTCCCTATGTTTCAGCCAGAATATCTCGGCAGAATCGACTGCTGAAGGACGGACATAGGAGGGGCTGAGCTGCCTCAAGAAGACTTGGAACTGGAGCAAATTGTCTGCTCTCACGGGTGTTGTATGTCATTTGCTGTAAAGTTGGCTTGTGTCATCGATACGACGCTCATCAGTTCGCTGTAATAATAACAGCAATCTGTGAATTTGTAAACCGGGGATACACTTTAAAATCCCAACCTCAAGTTTATGAGCGGATGTTCAGCCCGTACTTTCGTCCCGATACTAGCTAACGGCGATAGAGAAGAATGAGTAGCATGAATGACTTGCAAGTTGAACATCCGTTCATTAAGTTGAGCGTACGATCTTATAGTGTGACTTCGATATTAGTCTCGGTACGATTGCATGCTGGATTCGAGGAGGACCCACGTTACAATGAACGACACAGCGAGCGCTTAAAAAATTGGTGGAGCCCCTGTGATGGCTATCATAGAAATCGGAAACTGTAAGTCAGAGCAGGATTGTGTTCCCGTTGAGTCAGTGAGCTTGACGCTTAGATATGCTTTCAGTAAATTTGCGCTTCAATATGTAATTTCACTGCCACCAATATATTGTTGAATCATTGGAAACTGAAGTTTGACGTACTGCTTCTGTTTACTGCGATGGTCATCGTAGTCTGCCACTCACCTTCGACGTTGGGTTCAAATTTGGAGGTTTCCAGTTGCGTGCAATCGTATCCTTGAGACTACATATTCACGAAATATCAACTGCTTTTCAGTAAGATGATATATTTTTCTAATTTACTTTTCAGTTCTATAAAGTCTTACTTACGCTATTCAATTTCGAGTTCCTCAAGAACAAGCGTCACTTCTCAACTCGCACTTACACGCATCAATCTGATTAGTGTTTGTATCGATGAAAGGACGCATTTTTTGTTGGAGGAAGACGTTTCTATCTATCAAAATTTAATGCTTATTTTCTGGGAAATAGTTTCATTTAAAATTAGGGAATGTTACCTTGTTGAGCTGTTCTTGTGGACCTGAACAGTTCACCTTGCAGATTTGCATGATTTGTTACCATTTAAGGTAATTTCGTATTCTCTTTGCCAACATCTTGCGCAGTTGTATTGAAATGTAATTATAACCAAAGAACGAGTTAGATGACACTGTACTGGAGCGATTTTTGTATGTACATGTTTAAATATGAAAAAATAATTTCATTTTTTATAACATATCTTCTATAGGTATATAAGGACATCATCTCTGGTCCTGTAGAATGCAAATATATTAAAAATGGAGCTTAAAGAAAAACAGCAAACGAGTGGAAATGAGTAAACATGGAGGAAGTGTAGTTGGAACCGAAGAATGAGTAAGGTAGCCTTGCTGTACAAGTTATAAACAATTTTTTGCGTAATGTAGTGAGTTAAGAACGTATAGATGTACTGTACGTGCTGCGTAGTTTCTGTGGCTAACATTTCGATCGCTACCTACTTGATTTGCTCCAACACTGGAGCTTTTTTAAGCGATTTTTCCGGACATGCCATCGCTTGACAAGATATTTATGTTTTGAATGTTTTGTTTTACATTAACTACGGATCTTTCGCTCCCGATTGAGCTCTTTTTGTTTGGCTTGAGTCACATATCACGACTTGTATATCAGACACTACCTAGACAGGTATAGTGTCTATCGCTGTCTCAGTTTCAAAGTTTTACAATCGAAAAACAGTTTCTCTCGCTATAACCGTCGAAAATCGTGAGGTTTTTGATGTTTAAATACTGCCATTAAAGTTTTAGATCGCTTGTTTGCTGGTCACTTGCTATAGCATTGGTTATTGCTACAATTCATGACAAATGACGCTGTATACACTCTACGTTTCCGGATTTCGTCAGGTTCGGAGTCTCCCTTTCAGGAGCTTTCTCTGTTTTGGGCATTTGCGTTTGAGCTGTTCCACAGTACTAATGCATAGTGATACTATGCAACTGCGTTCGCGTGTGTTGAACTCACATGGACTCGTGGATTTTCACCTGCACATTGTGCAAGAAGCTAATTAAAGCAGTACTTTTGAGTGATTCAGTCCCTGTTTGGCAGTGATTGTGAGAAAAAAACGCACTAATAATATAATACGCTCGAATTTAAGTTTGACGCTCGTTCACGACCACATTGTTGAATAATTTACACGAGTATGATTTGGTTTAGCATGTCCCTCCGTTTATGCCAGATCTGTTCGATGTATGTAAATGAAAGCATCATTTTTTGTTCGATTATGCAGCTGTCATAATTCTAATATAGTGCAACCGTTACCATCGCTTACATCAGTACCTATTGTATTTTACTACGCTGCAAATTCAAAATAACTATACAGTAAAGTATCCATTAAAAAGGCGCTAGAGAAGTTGTTTTGCTACTGATTTTTTTTAATGAATGAGCAATGGTAGTCGAACATTTCAATCACGGAAAATATGAATCCTGAGAGTCAGATATTTCAAATTATGCATCTCGGTCATGTCTAATAGCTCAGTAGCTTGAGTTCGAAACTGAGGCTTGACAAAACTAGTTACGTTTGCTCCTTTGTCTGCGTTTAGGATTTTTAAGCTCCAACTTAAGCGTCGCTTAAGGCTCATTCGTCCCTGTGTCTCTAAGTGGCAGATGCTATAAAGAGTCTAGGAAATAAAGTGCCACAATACCCTTTAGTCGCATGCACTGTATGTTCTTGCAGTAAGTTGTGTGGCGACCTGGTGTACGTCATCCTCTTCCCACAACTGACGTTGGTGGTGCACTTTGATGACTACATCAACACCTACGGGTCTTTCGCTGGCTTCTGCATCGGCTTCCTCGTGCGACTTCTTGGTGAGATTCTATGGTTGTCAGTCTGCAGCGGTAGGTGAATCAATCTACCGTCCGAAGGAATAGGTAGGCGATGAGTCGATCTAAAGTTGTCGATGAGTCAGTTTACAGCTGGAGGCGAGTTTGTCGACAGGGGTACCGGTATACGAGTGAGTTTACACTTCTACGTTTGTAACGTTTCTACGTGATGCCTTTAGTTTTCTGGATTATGGGTGAGGTACTACCTAGTTATTTCTCTTTTTTGTTCGTTTTTTGATACAGGGTTCTTCTCTGGAAGAGATCAAGTGCTGATCTTGTTAACAATGCATCACACTTTCTTTCCTTCTGTGTTGAATGATTTTCAGTCAATTTAAGGTTGTTAATTCGCTTCCTTTTGACTTCCAGACAGCAGTTTTCGTATTTTTTAGCCAGTAGATTTGTTTCCTTCACTAATTTCTTAAATCTGCCCACCTCTTAATTGCTTTCCAACTCCTTTATATATATATATGACTTGTACTGCTCAAATAAGTTTGCCTCCATTCGGTAGCTCGGTTTCGTTACAAAATAGGATAAAGTTGGAGGCTCACAACCGTAACATTCGTATTTGTGACGGAGCTCATCCCTGCTGTTATATAGGAGCTGTTTGTTGAAAGGACTCCACCATAGATTACTTCAGCTTTTATTGGCCCCCCGAGACTTTTTCTTTCTGTATCCGCTCAACGTTCTTCCTACTTTCGTGCCCTTACTTCTTCCGACTTGCTATTTCCAAGCGCTTCATTCGATTCTCCGTGCATGATTCCCACTCTTTCCTGAAGGATTCATTTTTCTTTCTCTCATAATGCTGCACAGCAAATAGGGAAACTCTAGGTAGAACACGTTACACGAAGCCTAACTTTTTGCAGGCGGCGAACCCTACATCCACGTGCCGGCCGTTATCCACTACCCGTACTTCGACTATGAGGAAGGAGAACAAAACTTCCCGTTCAGGACCATGTCCATGTTGATCTCCCTAGCGACTATTCTTATTGTGTCAGCGCTCGCTAAGACCCTGTTCAAGAAAGGCATACTCCCCTCAAAGTAAGTGCTGTGTGATACCGGATATTGTCTTTCAGTACTTTCCATAGCTGCTGTTATATAGGAAATGCAGGATGTACCTATGTATATTCTCACTCGACATTAACGTTAGTAGCCTATCCAATAAAATGAAAAATTTTTTCGCGTATTTCTTTACACGAGTAAGTCATTTAAAATCTTAGGCATGTTGCGAATAGCCAGCTCCCATCTAATGGTTCTCGAAAAATACGAGAAACTTCTGTTGAACTGGACAGCGTCCACCACTTTTTACGCGATATTATGGAGAATACTCAACAAATTCTTTTTTTTAGCTTGAGTTACTTCGAGATTCTTGTTCATCATAAAAACCTTGAATTAATTGCCAGCAACCTTGTTTTAGTTCACAATCATAATTATAGGTAGTTATAATATATACTACAGAATGAAGGTATTTAGTTTTTCAAAGAAATTGAGCGAATTTCAGAAATTGTTTTTTTACGAACGCGTGGGGCTGCAAGTGGTTGAAAAAGACGTGAATCTGATTATTGTATGAAATTATAAAGCACTGCTGCTAAATTCAGCCGAAGCAGCCATTGGACTAAGTTATGGAAATTGAACGCTTTCAATGTTATTGACAGACTTAATGTGTACGTGGCAAATGCATAACTTTATGCATTTACCTACATAACTTCTACCGACAACCCTAAATTCGTTTTTCCTCATCTGTTGTGACTTGCTCTCCCCACGCGTGGTGTTCTAAACTATAGGTTGCTTCGTTTTTCTTTTTTTTATATACTACACGCCCCTTCCTAGTTCTATTCTGGAAAACCGTATTGTGTCTGGGAAGGTGTAAAATTACTGTACGTACGAACTAACTGCTGTGCAGATACGACGTGTGCCGCTGCTTCACTGATGATATCACCACTTGCTCAGAGAAGACGGTCGCTCAGAAGAACTGCGAGCACGCAGCTCTGATGTCCCAACAGAATTCTCAGAAGTCGTGCAAACCTGATGCCAGCTACCTGTGAACTTCTTACCAGAGTAGCAGGTCCCGATATCCGCCCATTCAGTGCTGTATGCGAGTGTTGCAGTTACTGAACTAGGGTTGTGTAGATGATGATGCCGGGGAATGCACTAAGTGCTGTTATACTTCGTCACTCAATATAGGCCACTCACAGTTTGTAAATAGTAACTAATGTTGAGTGACGCTTACGGATGCTGTGGTGTCGATCTCCCTGTTTTATCATGTTGGGACGACAAGTCTATGTTACACATCACACATGCGTTCAATTAGTGCGGTGAACGCCCGTATACCTCAACTTGACTGACATGGAGGTGTTATGTCACGCTAGATGATCGACGTCTGTCACGATAGATGCAGCTCATTGTCGACATCTTTGATATTGTGTAGATAAGAATTGAGTTTGGCAGATTGTAACCTTGGTTGCAGGAGTATGAACAGGAAAATTGGCTTGCAATCGCAACCACAAAAACCGTTACAACCAATACAACGTCGCGCGGTACCGAGATTTAGCTCGCAACCTTACTATTTTACTTTTGGGTAGCGGCAGACGTAGCTCTAGTTGTGGTAATGCAGAATGGGAGTGCTTTGCAACGTACAACTTATGACTGCCGGCCATGGTCATCATGTTCAGTGTGACAGCAACGGAAATACCGTACATACATCTATTTATAAAATGTCAACGATTTTAGACTGACTCATGTTTTAAAAGGTGAATAATTCTATTAATGCTCGTGGAAGATGGAGGAGGTAGCTACTGTATTGTGATTACCCGTTTACCGTCCATTCAAATATTAATTTTTTGTAGGAAGAAGGTTCTAAAAACTTGACCGGATAGTCTTTTTGTAAGGAATTATATGGAAATGTAAATTCATGCAACACCGTACATGTCAAATGACTCTACCATTGTACACTCAATCAAGTATTGCCTTTAATGCACTCAACTATACAGTACATTAAGGGCCATGGTTGGCCCCCGCCGAATGTTATTCGTACCTGAACGACAAAATTAAGCTTTGCACTAACGGGTAAAGCCCTGCATTGTTCTCTCTAATAGGTGGCACTGGGAACTTTCGCTGCTTCATTTATTTAGACTACACTCATAGTGAAATTAACAGCTCACGAATAACATCGCTATAAGTGTCATTCCTGTTCTAAAACAAATTTTGTACGCCTAGCCACGAGAGAGCTAGAGGTGGAGTCACACGAAAGTAATATGAACGAGTTTCTTTTCAGTGGCGGTGCCAAGAGGATGAGTCTTGAGCCTCCCCCCCTCCCCCGCATAATGAGCCAAACCTGCACTCTCAGCCCTCCCCTTGCCCCAATATTGCAACCATGTACCCTTGCTGACATACACGTATCCCATAGTAACGTCAGCCTTCCACATTGTACCCCATCTCCCCAAAGCAAATTTCATAATGCCGCCATTGTTTCCTCAGCCTATCGTTCGAATGCACATTTTCAGTCAGGTTTGCGAAAGACACACTGTGGTGTTCTTTCTTCGGGGCTCAACAAAATATTCGGACTATTATCTTTGACTTAGGCTTTTCTGCAGCCACTAATCCCAGTTATACTCTGGTCCAAAAAATAAAAAAATAAACTTAGCTGATAGCCTATAAATTCTACCACTGTCTGATATGTCTCATGACCAGCAACGTAGTCTGAGGCAACTCGTTCTTTTGACCAAAGTGTGAACCGGCCAGCCGTAAGTCTTGCGTGCAATGTACACGGTAAAGACTCCGGTTTGTGAACCTACGAACGTATGTAATTTGCTAATTAATTACTCGTGGTGACTTGTTGCAAATTATTGCAGGTACTTTATGATTTTTGCTAGGTATCTGAAAGGCAAAATCCTTCAAGTTTAAAGGAAATAGACATGCCGTACTTTAACAACAACAATCAAGCATAAGGAGGAGGTGCATCGCTAATGAAATATGTTTTATAACGCGTACAACAACGAAAGGCATTGGTTGTCTTCTTCTGTCCCTGCCGTCAAGGTCTTTAGGAGAGAAACACGTGCTGCGGTCGGCGCGCACTCTTTCATGTTGGAGGATGTTGGATGTCGAACTAATCAGTTCGGTCGGTGCTTCGTGCCCTGGTCGGTTAAGGCTTGGAATTTATTGTCAGCATCGGCTTTCGGTTGTATTGGCTTGCATGCGTTTGAGTCGGCTGCTTATCGCTTTTGCTGGATTTCCTCTAGTAGCGTTTCGAACTTCCCGGTGTTGCAAAGTGCTTCATTTGGGTTGTATTACCTGTCCGTGGGAGCTCAGGCGTGAAGTTTTAATAATAATAATGATAAAAACGGTTCCAGAATAGAAATTAAATACGTTGCAAATAAAGTGGTTCATTAATTTTGATCAAATGCACTGCGAGAAAAATAGTTGGTGAATTTTGATCAAATGTATAGGTCCATTACGAATAAAGTGGTTCAAGAATAATAATCATAACCATTGCAAATTAGGTCGTTCTGGTATCATGATCATCAAGGTACATTACAAACTAGAGCACTCTAAGAGCGCATACCTCCGCCAAGTCCGGCAACGGTAACAAAAAATTCATATTTGCTATGAAACCATGATTTCTTTTGTATCAACTCCAAAATCCAATCATTTGTTCCTTTTAATCGTATTAACAGTTTATGCAATTTTTTTGATGATCCTTTCATAACTGTTTGAGTTATGCTGCTAACAAACATTACGACAAACATAAGGCAAACATACAAACGAACCAACTGATCTGCACCAAAATTTAATCATTTATATCTTTTAACATTAATAACAATTCCTGTAAATTTCATAAAGATAGATTCAAAAGTTTTTGATTAATTGCGTAATAAACATTTTGACAAACACAACTCAAACATAGAAACGATTCAGCTGATCTGCACCAAAATTTGATCATCTATGTCTTTTAACATTACTTACAATTCTTGCAAGTTTCATAAAGATTTACTCCAAACTTTTTGAGTTACTGCACTAACAAACATAAAATCAAACACAGCAACAAACATACAAACGAACAAACAGATCATCACAAAAATTTGGTCATTTATTCTTTATAATATACCTAACGACTCATGTAAATTTCGTAAAAATCCGTCCATAGCTTTTTGACTTGGGGCATTGAAAAAAAATGAGGCACACAAGCAAACGGATTGACGGTTCTTCACCAAAAGTTAATCATCTGTTCCTCGTAACAAACCTAACAATCCCTATAAATTTCGTCAAAATCCGTCCATAACTTTTTGAGTTATCTTGGTGACAGACAGACAAAGAGACAGATAAACCCGACGAAAACATAACCTCCTTGGCGGAGGTAATAAATTGGTGCAGGTATTCGATACACCATGTGTCGCTGCTGGTGAGCTTGAGCGGCGGAAGTAGACTAGAGTTGGGGTAAATACGTTGTAAATACGTTTGACCTATCGCATCAAAGATGGTACTTGTAACATTAGGTTGGGTACTGAGCATACAGAGTTAGTAGAGCATTTTATTACTGAGCAGTTTCATCTGCATGTGTGGAACCACTTACTTTTGTGTCTCGCAGCTGTATGAGTTTCAAACCAGGACAGACAAATGAAATCTAAAATTGACCCCCGCTTTTATCAACTGTTCATACGTAGCTATAACATTAATCAGAATATTATAAAAGCGTTTAATATTACAATTTTCTGGAATAGTAAAAATGTTTCGTATTTTCAGATTAGTTTGTTTTTGATGGTTGCTCTTCTTGAGGGTTAAGACACTAGTGCCATGGAGTAAACCTCCATTCACTATATACGCCGGGTATCCACCCAAACCAAGAGGGAATAGCTTGTAAACAAACGTGCATGGCCTGATTTAGGATAGAAGTAGATTCGAGGCTTAGCCTAGATGAGTGATAGAATTTTTATCATGAGCAAAAACTTGATGTTTTTAGAGTGATACGTTATTTCAACTTTTTCCCAGCTGCTGCTGCGGCCGTACTGTTGGACTGTTGCACTGCACGTAACTTCCGAAAATTATAATCCTTCGCCTCCATTGTAAAATTCAAATTCGGGTTCTTTCAGTAAATATCCTAAGCATGAGTCAGTGTAGCCACCCCGAAGCTTCGCCATTGTAAACGTGACAAATCAAAACATAGTGTGACGTCAGCGCTAGACGCACTTAGGCTGAAGAGCTATTGGCTGTGCTGTCACACTATCTTTCGTTCATCTCAGAGGCGGTCACGTGATTGGTGCACTTAGCCAGTTCTATATGCTACGCACCCATGTATGTTCCTGCGAGCTGTATGTTTTGTGGGTCCAATAGCTTATATAGATACTTTTAGTGTATTGTTGGTAGCTGTGTTCTACGCTTTATATATCTGCATTGTATTTAGGTTAGATCGTTATAATATGGTAATTTATTTTATATGATAAGACATACGTATGCGTGTGATGTCATTGAGTATTTTGGTAATAGCTCATATGGAGCAGAAGCCGAGACTTTGTCTCCTCGCTGGGAATGAGCTGCTTGGTCCGGCTATCTTCCACTATCTAATCGAATATTAACTTTTTATGTTTTCTCGTACACCTCGAGTAAAGTGACGGGGATGGTCTGCGTGCAGCTGCCTTTCGAAGGCACAAATGCACTGGCGTCATGGCTAAAGTTGCGCCCTTTCCTCACGAATTTTCCAATTGATGGCGTCATCGTTTGGACCCGCCGAAACCCTAACCTAAAACTAGTTTTCGTTTAAGGGCCTCAAAGTTCATTCGTTTCGACAGAAACGTTACAGGAACACTCATGCTTTATAGGTTTGGTTTGCACGCAAGCCCGAACTTTTACGGCCTTACATCAAACGTTCAACCGTCGAAGTGAAATGTTAACGGCACCCAACGTATAGTATTAACAAGTTCCTTGCTCGAACACCCGACAAACAAATTACGGTATACTTTCCACAATCGTTTTAACTATACTTTTAAATTGTCGTGAACAGAAGCATTCTACCCTGTCTTGACACGTAATAGTTCTCGAACGTACATCGACTAAAACTACTCTAACCCAACGTACTTTACCTAACCGTTAGGGTGAGTTCACACGTCGTTCATCTCAAGGCATTCACTCATCCACTTGTCTGAAAGTTTTGTAGCATCGTTATCAACACAACTTTGTTTACGTTGCAAAAGTTATTAAAATGTCGACCGTCAAATCAGCTTCCTCTGCAAGTGTCACTGGGCAAGTTACAGATATCTCTTCAAATTTGGAGTGAAATAAAACTAAAGAAACCGTGCACTTTTTTTTGCTTTTTCTAGGGTACAGTAAAGCCCGCTGCAGGCGATAGACTTTTGTCATGTGTTTTCACTTCACAGCGTTCGAATATTTCGTACTGTCCTTGCAAACACGATGTGTGTCTACCAAAAGTATCGATAAAATGTTTACCGTCGTATTCTCTGGCTTAGCCCGCGTCACTAGTTCAGTGTATTGTAAATTTGTAACATTTCAAAATTTGAACGAATGTCGTCTCAAAAAGCAGTGGTTTTTTTTTTTTTTTTTGTTCTTTGCACACACACAGTAATGCATGGAAACGCGGTGAAGTGAAAAGACGGGACAAAAGACTGTCGTCTGCAGCGGGCTACACACATACGGAGAAGTGGATAAGCGAACGCTTTTTATGAATGGCGTGTGAACTAGGCTTTACATACATATACCTAACCTAACGTACCTATGAGTCAATGTCACAAATGTGTCGTAAAAGGTATAGTGACTGTAAGTTGGTAACTCTAGCCGTTTCTAAACATTATAATGCGAGCGATCAGCTGTCGAAAATATTGCTTATTATGTTCATGTTTGTTATTCTCAATGTGCACGATTGGTCTGAATGGTGAGTGCTAGAAATTCGTAAAACTTCTGCTATTAATCGTAAGTGGACGAAGCCACGGCATTTCGCTACCGAGCCTCCTTTCTGGCTGGAAAGAAAACAACAAAGTAGCCCATTTGCAAAATAGCAGCATAGTATAAATAGGGTCAAGCCTTTCGTGCCTACTTTGCACAGTTGTGAACTTGGCCAATAGCGCTGTTCCTACGAAAGGTTTCGTTGCATTCAGACTCCAAAGGGCATTCGATTGAGAAAAAGATGATGAATCCTAGTATTCCTAGTGGAGGTTTTCTTTTTTTGCTGATTCTTATAAGAAGTTTGTTGATCTGAGCTGTGTGATTTCGTTAACTGTTTTCTTAATTTTACAGTCACTGCTCATTGTTCTGTGTTTATATCATATGTAAATTTGAGAATTAGGATGATGCCTTTGAATGTATCTATGAACATATAGGCTCGGAGATGCCACAGTAAGTGTCGTGTGTAACAAGATCAACGAGTCACTCGTGAAGTACATTACCGTATTTAATAAAATCGAAGTTACAGGTCGTAGTTATCAACCTGATACCGAGGCCTCATTAAGCAAGCGTACGCTGAGCTTGTGGGCGGGTGTTCATGACCACATCTCGCTCACCGACATTCTCTTTATCGAGACGAGGACGTGCGAGCTGAGCGTCCACTCATAAGTTGAGCGTGCGGCTGCATAGCGTGGCCTGGGTATTACCACAGTACAGTAAAATACTGTACTGTGGTATTACTCTCAGCGCCTGTCAGAAGTAGTTTATGAGAAAAAGTGTTATCGAGCCTCTATTGTTTGTTATTAGCCTCGTTACCCTCAGCATTCTCTACGAGTCAAAAAGACTAAGGAAATAGTGCAGAACGCGCAATGACTCCAGAAAAACTGGATGACTGCAGAAACTAGAAAGAAGAAGAACTGCAAGAAAAAATATCAGTAGAAGCTAGCCTGAGTATGATGAATAGAAGATGAGATGCGCAAGTGCTGACTTTAGGTTGAGTTGTGACTTTCGGAGCTGGGCACGGCCCTGTGGTGGCAATTTTTTATTGTGCAGGGGATCGCTCCCGCAGAGTACCTCTGTCCGTTAGCAACAAGACCAACGGTGTCAGCGCCTATCCCCGATATCTCCCATTCCGGAGGGCACTTCCGAGCAGCCACACTCATGACAATTAGCGTATACTCTGTGTTTTTTTTTAACTTAGTAAAATTCTAGGGCCCTGCTTTTGTACTGGTAAAACAGTACACCTTCAGATTTTTGTTTTGTGAAATGAAGTGACAGGTACGTCACCCTATATAACCACACGTCCGGCCTTAGCTCCTCGCTATTTTTGACTGACGACGATGGTGACAACTACTCCAGCTCCTCTCTATTGGGACTCTGTTGTTCAGAATTCAGTGTAAAAGAGATATGGCTATTTTTTCAAGTCTCTTATCAAAGTAAAAGGGACTTGAGTATTTTCTTTCAATGCTTGGAAATTTTTAACCTGAAGAATTTAATTTCTTGGGGCCTTGAATATATATACTGTAGCTTCATTTTCGACTATACTATATGCTCAAGTGTTGCTATAATTTCCGTCTCTCTGACTCAACCTACGGCGAGAGAGACTTTTGTGTGTACTTTTATAGTTAAATTCCTCAAATCTTGGAAAATTTCATAAAATTCCTGGGAAGACTCTATGCTTTGCGGATGTTTGGCAATGCACTGGCTAGTCTTCGGTGTATTTCCTATGGGAAGTCTGTTGGATTTCAACTTGAGAGGAGATTTGAAACGTTTTGCTAGTGAAAATGTTGGAGAGGAGCTGATCACCGCCTCCGGAGAACCTAATACAGATCTTAGTTTTTCTGTTTGCGTGAATATAGTGCTGACATAAGTGCATCTGAAAGATGAAAAATGTGAAGGTACAGTAGTTAGTAGGATAAGGAGCCCAAATGCAGTGACTTTAAGTCAGAGCGTCCATTGACGAACCCTCACTAATTACACAAATTGCTGATACTGAACCAATTTTGTTTTAACTTACCAGTCAAACTGTTTACTACGTTATTAAAGAGGATCAAACTCTCGACGTGCAGAGAAAATAAATCACTGCCAGTGACGGCCTTGCCTCCCTGAGGTCACTGCTTTAGGAGTTGATTGTCATTATATATGTTTGTGGGGGGCACGGGAATTTGTGGAGGGGGGAGGACGGCTTGAGGTGTCTTTCCCCTACATATTACTTTATTTAACCTTTTTCCTTTGCACCGTGTGATGGCAGAGCAGCACGGTTACAATATTCTTAAAATACGACGTTTTGTGATTTTAATTGGTTATTCACATCGTAATTAGCAGGAAGTAATAATACGCGCAAATCAGACAAGACAAATACTGAGAAAAAAGAAAATGCACACCACACTCTTATTTACGGACCCGGCAGCTGCAGCTCACGCTAGATATTACGTGTATAAATATTAATGCGCTCTAACTATGCTCGTCTTATAGAATATGGCATTAGTACTCGCTGACTGCGTCTAATAGCTAAAAATATAGCTATCGTAACAAGTATGATATGCAGGAAAACAAGCACCGAGCGTACGTTGCAGCTGATCGATGGGTCCGGAAAATGTCATTTTACGCGCGTTCTTTTTTGCATGCGTGTCTTCTCGTTAGGAATAACAAATGAGTAGCTGGTTCAATTTCAACGTCACTGGCCCGTATGCTAAATAAGCACCAAACACTAAGCACTGCGAAGTAGCACTACTATGTGTAGCGTCGCACTACAGGGCTTATTTAGAGCTATGCAGGTATATCGATCCAAAGATATGATGTTGCTGGTCTGCCCATGGTCTGATCCACATCACCTTGCTAATGGAATTGGAATTGTAGCATGGAAACTGCTACAATCGGCATGTGAATTGCTGCAGTTGTGATCATTTCCCTTGTTATAAATTGTAGCCTATAGTTCCTCATCACTGAAGTTTTGTTTTTGGTTGAATGAAGTTAGCCATGCCATTTTTATAAAATTATAGTGCAATGAACGACAGATAGATTCCAATTCCATTAGCAGGGTGATGCGCAACAGGGTATGGGTATTCCCGCGACATCACATCTTTGGATCGATATACCTGCATAGCTCTACGTAATACATGTTTTACCATCATAGATGGTTGGTCAGTTCTAAATAATACATGTTTGGCCACCACATGGTGGCCGGTCACAGCAAACACGCGGGAGCAAAAGCTGTTCGGGTCATTCAACTATACAAGACACTGCAAACTCACCTCTGCACCTCCCCTGGGCCGGGATGTTTAAAGCATCGTTACGTGAACGTGGAGGACAGCTGTAGGCGTAACGCCGCTTACGTAAACTTTAAACGTTGCGATCACAGTACAGTAAAGGAAGTAGGGAAACTTCTAAGGGGTAAATTAGCGCAACATTTGGCTGATGGGCGTGGTTTAGAGGCCTACGTCATCGTTCCTCTACGCTGTGATTGGCCAT
>LQNS02278141.1:1213411-1227195 GCA_001587735.2 Parhyale hawaiensis | reverse complement strand
GGGCTGGTTGGTAAGCCTCATTGATAAAAGGCAGGAGAAGGCGCTCTAAGACTTTCACAGCGGGACACAAGAGCGATATTGGGCGGTAAGATGATCCTTTATCCGCAGGTTTAGATGGTTTTAAGAGGGCAATTATGACAGTTAATTTCCATAAGGCGGGGATGTCTGCGTGAGCTAGGGAGAGATTGTATAATCTGGTGGGATAGATGATACCCTGCGGGCCCAGATGCCTGAGATGTAGAATGGACAGTTGGTCAGGGCCCACAGCTGTGGAGGACCCTGAGGCGACTATGGCCTCACGGACTTGAGCGGGATTGAAAGGGGAGAAACCGTGAGCAATTGGGTGGCGTTTTCGAAGTAGACACCTGGCCAGTCTGGGCGGGGCATCTAGAGCAGGGGGAGAGGTGGCAGTAAATTGCTTGCTAAAGCCCCTGGCTATAGGTATCGCCATTGTGGGTGAACGTGTGAGTTCCAAAAGATATGGGCTGATTGCGAGGGACAGAGGGCTGCTTGTCTGATACTGAGCGGAGCAGAGACCAGAATTTACTGAGGTTGGTCTTGGGGTCGCAGTCTTGGATCGTTTGTTTCCAAGCCTCTTGGGCCGCACCACAGATGGGGCGATCCACTTCTTGTTGTAGCTGAGGAAGGGAGAGGTCGGGGGGAGACGTGGAGCGAAGGTGATCGCGACGGGAGATGGCGTCTCTGGCGTCCGGAGTGAGTCGAGGGATACGGTATATTCCTTGCGATGAACGGCCGGGATGTGGTGCTTAGCAGCTGACAAGAGGGCCCGATTGAGGGCCCCCAGTCCGCCGCTACAGGAGGAGGGTAGTGGGAGGGAGGTAATGAGTTCCTCGCACTCGCGAGTGAACTCCTCCCAATTAGCTTTTCTAAAGTTAACGAAGGTGCGTCTGGGACCGGAGGGGGCCGAGTCACTGGACTCGGCTGTGATCAAGATAGGTAGATGATCAGATGAGAGGTTGGTAGTGGTGGACCAGGAGTAGTCAAGTGCAAGATGAGCTGAGATAACGGTCAGGTCCGGAGAGGAGCCCAGACCGTCCCGAGGGACCGTGGAGGGCGAGTCGCCATTGACGAGACAGTAGGGTCCACTGTTGATGGAGGCACTAATCTCCTCACCTCGCGCGGCGGCCCGCGCATCCTGGGTTACAGAATACCAGTCAGTGTTGTGGGCGTTAAAGTCACAAATAATGAGGGTGTCAGCCGAGGAGTCAGCAAAAAGGGCGGAGGAGTCGAGCCTGTATCCCGGGGGGCAAGATGTGGCAGGAGGAACGTATATGTTGATTAGAGTGAGGGAAGAGGAGCATAGGGTGACGGTGACACCAAGTGTTCTACTGTGTGGTCGTTGGGGAATAGGTGGTTAGTGATAGCCTGCTGGTAGGGAATATCCTGTCTAATTAGGAACAGGAGACCGCCCCTGCCGTTGGCGGCAGGACAATCTTTCCTGACTGGAGTGTAGCCGGGGAAAACGGGGAGGGAAGAGCTGGGAGTGAGTTTGGTCTCTTGGAGGGCTGCGATGGCTATGTTGCTGCTATGTAGGAAGGAGGAGAGTTCGGATCTGCAATGTAGGAGTCCATTGCAGTTGAACTGCATAACGATGAACGGAGGCGCGTTAGTGGGATGGGGAGTGAGGGGTGAAGGGGGCTGAGGTGCACAAATGAGACACCTCCAATCTGGGTGGTAGTTGGCGGGGCTGAATAGGCCAGAGCAGGGCATGTGGACCCAGCGCGCGCAGGCGGAACTCAGGAAAGACCACCCGCGGGTGACGTTCCGCGAGCAGACTGAGCAGGGACAGGCGGGGTTGGAGTGGATGTCACCGCTTAGCAGAAAGGATAGGGGGAGAAAAGGGACAGCGGAAGAGGGAAACAGATAAAATAGAGGCTGCCTAGACAAGAGCGGGCAGGTCGTCGGCAGAAAGGACCTGTCTGTGAAGGAAAAAAAACACGAGATAGCGAGAAAGAATAGTGGGACAAGAGAGAAAGGAGCGCCACAGTGACAGTTGCATCAATATGCATGGCGCTCAAGATACCGGCTGTCTAGGGTAACATGTCTAACACCCGTCCACCATGCTAGTAGCCGTCCACTTGATTTTAAAAACTTTCCGTGTGAAAACTAGCAGTACTAGAGAGCCATACATAGGCTTAAACTGTAAGGTACTACTTAGCCTACAGTTTAAGCCTATGTACGGCTTTCTAGCGCTGCTAGTTTTCACACAGGAAGTTTTTATTGCCAAGTGGACGGCTACTAGCATGGTGGACAGGTACCTACTAGACATGTTACCCTATGCATGTTGTGTATCGTCTATCGCGTCAGTACCTAAGCACGGCGCGCTTCGTAATCCCTCCCTTAGCCTAACCTGCTGCAGCAGCGCGACCCCGCTAGGCTCCTGGAAGGTAGAGCGGAAACAGGACTCTGTGGGCTTCAGAAAGAAGTCAGTCCCCCTCACCAGGGCACAAGTGCCACTGTAGTTATTGGGGGAGATCCTTCGCCATGGTGTTTGTCGCCTAATGTTGCTGTGAATAGGTCGGCAATCAACCAGGCTAGGCCACAGCCATCGAGTCAAAGATGAAGTAGCGCGAGGTTGTTAAGTTAGAGGTTAGGAGCTGAGGTTGAAGAGAGGGTCAGTACAGGATAAGGTTAGGTGAGACCAGAATCGGTTGGGGGTAAAGGGTGCCTTGTGTGGCCGTAGCGTGCGGTGCAGCAGTGGCAGCTGTATTGGTTCTTCTGGTTGCATAGTGCGCTCTACCCGCCCCTGACCACCAAAAGGGCACCACCTGACCACGACCCCATAGCATTTGGTCTGTCTGTGCATATTGTTTATCGTATATTGTGTCAGTATTTACGCCGCATAAGGTACCAGCTGTCTGTGCATGTTGTGTATCATATATTGCGTCAGTATGCACGGCGCATAAGGTACCAGCTGCCTATGCCTGTTGGCATCGTATCTCACGTCAGTATTCATGGCGCATAAGGTACCAGCTGCTTGTGCGTGTCACGTATAGGTAGTATATTGCGCCAGTATGCGCGGCGCATAAGGTACCAGCTGCCTGTGCGTGTCACATATAGGTAGCTAGTATACCGTATTGTGTCAGTATATACAGCTCATAAGGTATCAGCTGCCTGTGCATGTCGCGAATCGTAACGCCATAAAAAAAAAGTTGCGAAGCGTACATCCCCATTGGGGGTGCTACCCTAACTTATTGAGTTGTGTGGCTAACAAAACAATCAAACCCTGGCAAAAATATAATATCCTAGGCCATGTTAATAAGTTTTCATGCATGAACAAGTCACGGATTTTATTTTTAAGTGCATGGTTCTTGCTCAAATATGTTTTTTCTTAAAATTTATGTGATTGGAGTTAAAAGGTGATCGGAAAAAATGGTCTTATTAATATCTCCAAAACAAAGTTAAACTGGAGCTCGAAAAATGTTTCTAAAATTTTCATTTTATTGCCAAGGAAGGTGCAATGCATAGAAATTCATTTTACCAACTAAAAATATGTTATTTGAAAAGTTGACTTGTGTACTATTTTTTGGGGTCTCGTTTGTGTTACGGGACAAGCCATAACTCCATTTATTGGAGTCAGATCCATATGAAAATCACTCAGATATTAGAAAACAGGTTTATCTAGCAGCTTCTATAGCTTTGTTCAATAATCTCAATGTTTTCCAATTTTCCTTTCTACCGACCAATAACGATCAAAATTGATTGGAGCTACTGGCTCGCCCAAAGTGTCCGATCAGCTCACTATAACCGTTATAACAAAAAAAACTATTACTCATAGAATAATGTACTTACTCTCAAAAGAACATTCAATTTATGCTTTTTCTTTTGATGTATAATAATGCTCAAAGGTCGTCATTTTGATGGGAACTATAAGGCGCATAATTTTTTTTTTGTAAAAAGTGATTGGAGACTAACGCCTCTACCCTAGGCATTTTTTGCCTCATACAGTATCCACTAACGTTTCAGTGGAAAAAAGTACGCCAGCCATCTCAAAAGTTCCTCCTCATTTTTTGAGTACAAGTTCGTGTACCGATAACATAGTTCCTCCGACCTCTGTACCAACGAGACGTTCTTTGCATGTACAAAAACAAGTTGTAAAGTATCAATGTAAACCTTAGGCTGTGTAACTATAATCTAAAAGAGGAGGGTGTGTTAATGTATAGACGTATTCTTTGTTTGTATCATGTGAGTTCAGGTCTGGCGGAAGTAGCCACCGTCTTTCAGATCAGAAGCTCTCAGATAAAAAACTTAAAAGGTCGTTTATGACACTGTACAAAATGTGTTTGTTTCCCAGCATTGCTTTTTGAGTGACAGCCAAAATTATTAGGGACCTTACGGCCGGAACCTTTATCAGTAAAAGCTGTTTGTTGAAAACTGTAACTAGAGTTTCGGTGATATTTGTTATTCTAATAAACATAAGGTAATTTACCAGCTGACTTCCGACCCAATTTAGGCGTAGTTGCCGGCCGTGCAAATGACTGATATTTAAGGTGCTTGTGCTATCAAGCATCAACTTATTTGGTACTTAGCCTTACTGTACCAACATTGTCTGCTGCATTCTGCTTGTAGCACTTATTCAGATGTAGACCTTATATTTTGTTGTCTGCATCTATCAGTAGCATGCTTGCTATTTATCACTAGATTATATCTTCTAAGTCTTGTATAATGAGATGTAAATGAACAAGAAGATCTTGATGAATTCCTTCACCATCCCGCACTGTAGCCTGATTACATTATTCTGCATTGAAGTTAGCTAACTCTCACAAACCAAGTAGCTACAGGGACAAACTCAATTAGAACTGACGCACACAAAGTTGAACATATTACAGTTAGCTACCTAATCAGGGTAGCTCTGGTACTTATATAGCTAGCTATGTATATATTTATAAATATGATAGCTAAAATTTGAGAGTATTTTTTTCTGTTTTATCAGTTTCAGAATGTTGTTTAACCCATATGGATCCTATAAATGTTATGCATACTTCAAAAGTATCAGTAATCTAATAAAAAATGGTGAGTAATGTCATCAGTAAAAGAATATAGTACATTCTTTAAAAGAAAACAGAGGTTTATTTTACTGTATGGCCTGTTGAATTTTGTATTTTGAGAGTAAGTTTTAAGGATTGTCAGTATTCGCATTGCCTAAATCTGACTGCTATATTTATTTTGGGTAAGAGGATTTGAAACTGTAGGAAAGTGTAGGTAAATATTCAAGAAATAGCAATAGCTACTGCCTAAAACTATCTGAAATAAATGAACTTGACTAGTAGGCTATTATAATCTCCATTCATAGGGTATGGAGAAATCAAGAAATTGTGCTGGTACCTACATGTATTAGGTAGCCTATATAGCTACTGTATTTTGCTGTGGGATTTGTTGAATGTTTTACCATCTTATGTACCTATACATCTCTTCTGCATTTGCAGCGCACAAGAGCTCATGTACAGCACGGTGTTGCATGTTCTCTTTACAACCACTGGGTGTGGTCAACTACAGCACAAGCAGCAGTAGGAGAAAGAAAGTTCCATTGCAGTCAAGACTGCCATTTGATCCTGACCTGGGGATAGATTTAGAAGGTAAGTCTTACTTTTTTTACACAAACTAGGTATAGCCTACTTTTGCACTTTTTATGTAGGTAGATACTTCTAGCTGCTCTTCCTTTATTTCTCCCAAGCATAAGTTCTTTGTTTTGCTTGACATACTAAGCTGTGTCCCCGTTTTGCTTCATTTTGGATCATTGTTTATGGCGCAACACTGTTGGTAGGGAGGCTTAGTTAGAATTGTATTGTGTGCCCTGCATGGTGGCAGTCAACATTGTCCTGAGGTTTCGTTCATTTCTCATCAAGTTCTGGAATTGGATGAAGTGCCATCATATTTTAGAGTGTGACACATCTAGTACTTTGAATAAACAATCAGTATCTATACCATTTTGCTAGCATCAAATAATATAATTTTTACCAGCTAAGCTTGAAATTTGAGTATGGCTGAACTCGTGTTTCTCACTTAACTTTAGTTAGCTAGCTAAACAATAAACTGAGTTTTCATTGATGTGTTCCTTTTCTGAATTTAGTCTCACTCTCATGATGACGCTTGCGCATTGTCTGTAGATAGCCTTTGAATTTGAAGTCACTGTTGTAACTTATTCTCCACTAACCCTATCATTGAATGTCCTGTAGTAGCAATATTTTGGCGGTCAAAACAGTAGACCAAACACTGGGTATAATGAAAGATTTGTCTATTTTACTGCTTATATATTTGTTTCTTATCTGTTGTGCATGAAGGATAATTTCTCTTGGGCCGAAATACTATAGCTAGTAGGCTAATATATTTGAAGTGAAGTTGGATGTGAATGGGGTATTTAGCTTCTGCTGGTAGCTAGTTGTTGACAAGTCCAAGGTTAATATTTTTACTGCAGTACATTGTATCAGCATGAGAAAATTGATGCTTATCTTAGGGGAATTAGCAGCTCTCTTCTCTTTTGATACCTACCTAATTGGAATGATACCACCATTTCAGTTGCTTAGCATCTTGAAATTTGGTGTAATTTTTACTGAGATTACCTTGCCTTAAAGATACTTCAGACGAGGTCTAGGTGTCGTTATGCACGCCACCCATCTTGTGCAGACTGCAGAGGTGATGCTGCAGTCTGTGACCAGCGCGATGGCTAACAGCGAGTTATCCCCACCAATCACGTAGCCACTTACAGCTGTTTTTTTTTTTTGGCACTGTCAGTAAGTATGCGTCCAGTAAGTTTTTAAATTTTGCAGTCTCTGTACCAGTGACATTTCGAATGTGACATGGCATTTTGTTGAATAATCTCGCTCGCCCCCTGGACCGCAAAACTATTAGAATACTTTGTGGCCATTGCATCACCACCAGTTTTGATCGAAATTCACACGCCACAAGTGCGACCAATATGGTCTGTCTGGCCTGGATTCGCCCATTTACAGTAGTTCTTTCTAGAATTTTCCAAACATGGGCCTATACGTTTGTAAAGCGCTTGAATCTCCTTTGAATGGAGTAAATTAGAAGTTGAGCAAGTTTTTCGTAATACCTACTTTAACCCTTAAATGCACGCCTTTAATCAATAGGATACAAAAATCTTTAGGGCATTATCTATTGTTAATATTGGTACTGTAAATTAAAACATTAATTGCCTCAATTAAAGAAAAATCCATTTATTTAAAAAAATTAATGTTTGTATCATATATGATACAAGGCGACTTGATGCAGTCGACAGTTGTATCATAAATGATATAAGGTGGATGTGAAAATTAGCGAAACATTTATTATTATTCTTGAAACAAAGAATAACACCTCACTTCTGACACGTAGTATAGTATATAAAATTTAATTACAGTGTTAATAAGTAGCTAGCACAGTCATGTCAAAATGCTGCAAGAAGAGAGCGTTGTATCATATATGATACACTGAAAGTATCATGTCGGTTACACGCCTTGCATCAGATAAGATACAACTCTACTTTCTCATATACGTCTAATATCAACGTGTGAAATGCTTCGTGTGAAATGCTTCATTGAAGCATCGCCTACAATCATCTTAATCACGAATATGCCAGATTTTTCTCTTACCTCTATAGGGAATGCAGTGACCTAAATACGTCCTTGAAATGTAGAGTTCACGCACGCACCTTCAACCACGCCTTGTCACACACTGAGGTTTATCCCTACTGTGCTTCGCAGCAGAAACGAAACACTTTCATACTTGTTCGGCTTGGTATGTGTCATATTTGATACAGGGAGTGCTGCAGACCCCTGCCATTAATATTTAAGCATCTATGAGCAGAAATTCGTTATGTATCATTTATGATACACGGTGCCTCTAGGGTTTAATCTTGCATGCCCCGGCTTTTAGCAGTCAATGATCTCTGGATTGCCTCAAGGCACTCTTAAGTCTTTCCGTTTGCTTGGCATCCAAAGAGGGGAACAGTATTCAATCCTCGGCAGTGCTCGGTTTGTGTCCTTGTGCTGATGATACAACTGTACTTCTTAAGCAGAATTACAGCCATAGGGATATGCAAGAAAGAACTAGCAGTGGAATTTGTTCACCATGCACCTAGTACACTGGTATTAATAGTTTAGATATTTAATACCATCTTGTTTCTAAAGAACACATGGTACCTAATGTTTTTTCGTCATTTTTTCTTTAAACTTCTGCGTTCCACAAGCAAATTTTTTTTGGGTTGGGTGTGTCCTTAGTTTTTGTGCAAACATGCACTTATCAATAGATGTAAGATCTGCATTTTATATGCCAGGTTTTACTTGGAGCTTAAATTCTTTTATTCTTTCTGTAGTACAGCAGTAATGTTTGTATGCAAAAGTTATTTAGCTACTAGTCGAGTCAGAAAATTTCTGTCAACCTATCACATGTATTTATTTACAAATACGGCATGCCATAATGGAGCCTGAACTGAAATCTTTGCTGGATATTGCCATTGTTTGATAATCTCAAAAACACCAAAGAAATTGCTGGAACAGTAATTGAATAGATATTATCTATCTGTGAATCATTACTTTCGTTGAATAAATCAACCCAACTAGGTGAATTTTTTAAGCACAAAGAAGCCGTTCCTTTTTGAATGTCATCCTCTGTGATCCACTTAGTTGTGCCTTATGTGTATCAGAGTAAGTTGGAATGACATTTTGTAATATTTTAGTGGTGGAGCATAGAGGGTTGAGCTTAGGGGCTGGTGTGCTGCTAGCCAGGCCACCTCATTCAGCTGCTAGTAGCCATGCAGATCGGTGTGGCCGTCCTGCGCTAGAAAGCAAATTATGTGAGTTGGGTTTTGTTTGCACCAGCCTTGACTTGTACATAGCTGTTGCAATCTGTAGATATTCAAGCTGATACCATCCCTAAATAATAGTAATGGTTTCTGATTTGTGGCCAGATGATCAGTGCCTATCTCGCCTTTTTTAGATCCGTTGCTTCAGTCTATACGAGTTGCTGCTAGGTAAAGGTTTGATAGAATACGTACCAATTGCTATTGATCTTGTTACTCTTATTTTTATGGCTTTACAGAGCTGGTGATAAAGTGTCGGGTTTTGAAACCTTTATTTAGTAAAAAATATTATAAATATGTCATATATACTTCACCATGTTTTTCATTTCTAAATTTTCATTTAACGTGTGTGTACAACAGACAGTGGGAGGGTTTTCAAATTGTCACATCTGTTATTCATACAACTTCCTATTGCAGAACACGTGTATGAAGGAAAGAATCACAAGTTGGGGCTGCGTGTGTATATTTGGGGGGTGGCCATACACGGAGCCCTGGGTCGTGCATCTTTTGTTAAGCCCACATTGCCACATCATACAGGCATAGATAGCCGTACAAATCCTCACCGGCTAGACTTTGGGGATAAGCATAAGGTAAGTCATTGTATGTTATAGCTAGCTTCAAAAATATGTATGCTTAAGGTCATTGACTGGCTGAATGGGTTCACCTGTTGGCACCTTGGACCCCCCTCACCTTGCTTTGTCGCTGGAGTTGATCCTGATTGTGCTTGTGGCTGCGATCATGAGAGAGGTGTATGTCATGGGTGGCACTGGTTGGGATGCTGTTGCTGCTGCCATAAAGACTTCCATGGTGTGCTGCATTTTGTACAGTGACGATCCTATCTCCAAACACAATGATTTGACCATATTGGGTTAGAGAGGGTTGTACCAAAGCGGACCAGGAAAAACCATCTTGATGACCAGTACCGGCTGGCTTTAGATGCTAAGCTAGTAAGTAGCTTTTCTTCTTTGGAGACGTTTGCATGACCGGGCATTGTGGCATACGTGTGTTTTGCTTAGAGCACATCCAAGAAGGTGTACGAAGCAGACAAGAATCGCCAGAGGCAATGCTCGAGGGAGTGGAGTGTAAATAATCCACATTGTTGGTGGAGCAAACTGAAAAATTCAGTCTTCGGTGCTCTGACTTCTTTGTTATCCCTTGCTGGCATCATTTGCTCACCTCTGTAACCTCCATTGTCCAGGCTGCCCCAGAGCAGGATTGCCAGACTTGTGAGGCAACCACGGCACCAGCAAGCTTATGTACAGCAGACGAGCCGAAGAAGTGCACAGTTGGTCATCAGTCAGCCACCATCAATGATCACACACTCATATGGATGGTCTCTAAAGAACAGCGGAAAACAGCAAGGGCATGTGGCGTAGGATGAACACCATCATGGCAGATAGCCAGGCATATTAGTAACTCTCCCGCACAGCGGCACCCCCACACCACAGAACCTTCACCAGCCCAACAAGAAAGAGTAGGACCACCCATACTCATGGAACATGTGTCACCAGCTATGTACCACCAAGCCGCGAGCCAAGCATTATTAGTAACTCTCCAGCAGTGGCGCCACCATCACCACTAGAATTCCCACCACAACAGCAACATCCACCGGCACAACCTCAACGAACAAGACTTGTCTCATCCTTACAGCCGGTCACCCGACAAACCATGGTCCCTCCTAACACCATCGCATGGTAACCAACTCCACAAGATATTCTCGACCAACTAGGTAGAGAAATCCGCCGTTGGCAAACAGGAAGCCATCACATATATATACCAGACATTATACATAGGTAGTCCAACAGTGCCTCCCCCAAATGTGAAGCAAGACGTTCCTTAAATACATCCAGAGATGGAGACAGCACAACTTTCTCCGGTACCTCCGATAATGAGTTCCAAAGCGTCACAAATTTTGATGGAGATGCTCTACTTCCCGCTTCAGTACCAAAGTGCGGTCGAATTAGTTTCAAAGGATGGCTTCGAGTTCCGCCATGGTTGGCAAAGCAAAATAAGCCCCGCATCTCTGCACAGCCCACCTGCCCTGCAAACACTTTCCAGCACTTGACCAAATCCACACGAACCAACCTTCTCGCCGAAAAAAGGTTCAGCCGCTTCTACCTCTCACCATACTCGAATCCACCAAGCTCGTCAACATGCTTCGTCCATCGACGATGAACAGACTCCGATAGCTGTAGGTCACCCACGTAGCCGGTATGCCAGACAACTGAACAATAATCAATGAGAGGTTCCCAATCCCCTTTCTATGGCTGAGCTTCCTTTAGCTCACTTCGATAGTAAGCAGAGCAGTGATTTGCTATCGTCACCGGTGGGATGTCATCTTAGGCCTGGCTTGACCCCACTTACGTAAAGATCCAGGTTTGTTTGAGCACTTTCGAATGACATTGATCCATATGGTGGATTGGACCCTGCCGGCGTTTCGCTTCCATTTTATAGGAAACTTGCTGGCTCTCCAACTCCTAAGCTCAGTGTAACTTTCAGGTACTTGATTCGGTCGGGAAGTTTTCCTCGTTGGCGTACTGGAAATATTACACCCATTCCTGTTGGTTCTATTTCACCAAATGTAGGCAATTACCAACTTATATCTTTGATGCCAATTTTGTCAAAGGTGTGTGAAAAATTGGTGGCATGCTAATTGAGTTGCTAAATTGCTGAAACGAGTCAGCTGCTACCACCGGGTCAATTTGCATACAAAAAGAATTTGAGATCTTGTGCTGTATTGTCGTCCAATTTGCATTGGATCGCCGTTGTGAAGCGTGCCTCGTTCAATTGAACTTCAATGCCGCGTTTGGTAGAGTCAACCATCGAGGCCTTCTGTATCAACTGGAATCTTTAGTGTGTGTGAGTGGAAGTGTTGTCAATGATTTGGGACGTTATTTCTTATTGCATGCAGCACGTGCCTGTTACTGGCTGCCTGAGCACACCTGTCAGGGTAGTTTCTGGTGTTCCTTTGGGTAGTGTTTTGGCTTGGGTCATTTGTTGTTTGTGATGTACACTTGTGATATGGTTTCCTCCTGGGAAGTCACTACGGTCAGTTATGCCGGAAAACACTACGGTCAGTTATGCCCACAATTCCACCTTTGTTGCGGTAATTTTGGACCCTGGCTTGCGTGAGGATGTTGCCCGGTCTCTAGACAGAGACTTGGTGCAGATCAACGTATCGTGGTCCTTATGAAGTATGAAACTGAATCCAAGTAAAACTGTAATTGTCAGTCGGTCTCGTACTCGATTACCTTTGCATCCCCCACTGGAGATAAGTGGCATTATTATACTGGGGTAATTTTTTCTCAAGATGCTTGGAGTCCTTTTGATGAAAAGCTAACGTTTGAGGCGCACAATAGGTGTCTGGGCTCTCGCGCTTTTAGCAAGGATGGGATTCTCTGTAAGGTTCCCGCTGTGTGTGGTGACGTTGGAGTAGTCTGGAGACGTTTGCTTCCTTTGTTGAAGTATTCTTCCGCTGCCGATACTTAGTCATCTTCGTCTGCCTAATCGATTTGTGGGCTCAATCATTCAGTTGTGCGCCCAGAATGGTTTGGTGGATTTATCCCATAAATGGAATGTTGCTTGCCTTTGCATTCTTTACAAGGTACAGTATTCAATAATGAAGGCCAATGGCTACACTGCTCTGTTCCTAGGACCTTTGGAGAAAACTTATGAACCGCATCCATAGCCCATCCCTTTACCTTAGGAACGGATAGGTGCCAAATTCGTCAGTTCGGTTGGTGTTTCATTTCGGGAACGGCACTGGCGCTGCCGGAATCTGTTTTCGGCCTTGTCAATGTATGTGTTCAGGTCTTCTATGAATGATTTCATGGATTTTTCTTTTTCTCATCTATGCCTTTGATGCCTTGGGGTAGCTTTGTACTTCATTTGAGCTATACCTTTCCCTTGCTGTCCTGGCGTCACTAAGTTTTAATGATGATTCTCCCAACCGTATCTTCATGAGTTCTTATTTCTATTGCCAAATCTGAAATTCATTTTGGTCTATTAGGTCCCATTTTAGAGTAATCACGCGCTGTTTCTTGCACCGCATCAGTGCTATTCCTGCAGCATGCCCACGGGGGATCATTGGTAGGCATTCCATGTGATGCGAATCGACAAAAATGTTGAATAATAATGTCTGAAAACCCGATGTGCTAGCCAAGTTTCAGTTGCCAGTCTAATTACAGCGCCCAATGGTGAAAAGGTACCTAGCAATTCTCAATTCCACTGTCAAGAGAAAGAAATTTGTACCTAGATACGGTAGGTGTAATTGATATAAATTGCTGTAGGTATGTTTATATCTACTGTATCTACAGTCTTCCACTTGGTTGCAGGTTATTGACCTAAGTTGTGGCTATGGCTTCTCAGTTTTCGCTGTTAACTCGAGAGGAAAAGCATCAATATTTGGCACTGGTCTGAATAGCGAAGGCCAGCTAGGTAAGTGCTTGGGTGTCCTCGTGATGTAGGTAGACAATTAGCTGGTTGTGCATGTTCATCAACTAACTACAGTAGGGCTAGTGCTCCAAGGCTGCTGAATCTGAGGCGTTTGTAGTTGGACCTCTTTTGTAGCTTGGAGCCGCAGCTGGATATGGGCTCTGGCGAGGAATCTGAGTTAGACATTGAACCATACGCTTCTACAACTATTGTCACTGCTATGCAGCCGTTTTGATGCGTTCATCTGTTTCGTACTGGTCGTAGTTCACCAATGAGTTCATTTCAAAATAATGTACGAACATTGTTGCCATATTTCACTGCTTCCAGTCTTGACCACCAGAGTGCTGCTATCTCTTGGTTCTAATAAGTGAAAGAAGATCGTTGTTACCGCGCTTCTTGAAACGCGCAGTGAAGAACAAGAACGATGAACATTTAAGAATTACCGGCGAGAGCCACACTTCTGTCTCCGTGCGATGAACTTGTGTGCAGTACTTTTTTCTATTGGAAAAAGGGATTTATTTTTCCATAT
>LQNS02278141.1:1072230-1108085 GCA_001587735.2 Parhyale hawaiensis | reverse complement strand
GTGTGCATTAAAATCACCCACAAAAACAAACGCTGCCGCCCTTTAGGATGGTGCAAACAGATTTTTGATAAAATCAGGTTTTAGTGGTTAAAAGGCTTTGGTCGGAATCACCCCAGATCCTTAGGGTGGTCGGAATCGCCCCGCCTGACACTAATGATTAACTAATTTGCATTGTATGAACGCAGATGAGCAATTAGCTATTGTTATCAACAAGCCATAGAAGTCTCAGAAGGTAGCTAGCTATATCTTAAAAAAAAAAACACTTTTTTGTTTGTAGCAGAATGATTTAGCACCTACTTGCAAATTTTAGCATATTTTTTAGCACCTCTGCCATTTTAGCACTTTTTAGTACTTTTTAGCACTTTTAGCACCTTGTAGACACCTTGTTATCATCAGATTTCGGGTCCTTGGACAAGCTGGTTTACAACTCATACTTTCATTCTTGGTTCCCCTATACAAATATTCGACTCCTACAAACTCCGACTTCGACCGAATCCCTGCAGTCGAGTAGGAAGACGTACNATCAGATTTCGGGTCCTTGGACAAGCTGGTTTACAACTCATACTTTCATTCTTGGTTCCCCTATACAAATATTCGACTCCTACAAACTCCGACTTCGACCGAATCCCTGCAGTCGAGTAGGAAGACGTACCTACTTGCAGTGGGTACAACACCTGGAATGTGCCGGCGGTGACTGCAGCAGGGGAGCAGCGACGAAGGAAACAGACCTTACAGCAGACAAATGTAGGAGTGATGGATACAACCGCAACATGTGTGAGGGACGTGATTACACAGTTATTGCGTGGGGGTTAATTCCAATTTTAACAAGGCCGTGTTACATTGCTGCAGAAGCTCTTTTTCCTACTGTATTCTTATAAAAAAAAAAACTTTACAGAGAAGTAACACAGCCTGGTAATAATAGAGCTTAGCTGCGCACCACACCTCCTGTTCTTTACAGAAACGGTGTGTTTATCATAGGTGGGCGCTTGTGTCCGGCGACCATACCACAATAGTAATAAAAAGGGCCGCAACTCAGTTTTTTCTTGGCAGCCCTGCGGCCTTTTTCACCGCTTGTGACTGGGTCGTAAGGTCCCAAGTGCCCAGCTATGGTGATTATGTTGAAGCTGCAGCCTGCCGTGTCGCTGCCCGCGTAACGAGGAGGAAAAAAGTACATAAAAGAAAGTCATAAATAAAAATGGACGCATTCCGCAGACATAAAGCAAGTGAATAACATAAGATGCCAGCAGCAAAGTGTACACCAACAGGCAGTGCTCCACGTAGCAGCCTCTTGTTGCACACAAGTTCAAACCGTCTACTCCAGGTACTCAATATATAGGTACCTACTGGAGTACTCAAGATTATAGGTACCTACTCCTGATTCAATACTACTTACATCGAGTACCAGGATGTCAACAATTTGACCATAAAAAACAACTGCAAAAAAGAAGAGCCTAGCTATACTGAAGATTACCCGGATTTGCGTCCATAGCATCACCATTGCAAATAAAGAGTAGAATAGATATACGATGTTCGTTTACAGCGAAGTGCATACCATTAGCTTCTGCAGTGCGCACTGACACTGGGATGTTGCGAGGACGTCTTCATTTCCTATTCGCTTTTAACAAAAGAAAGATCAAAATTCATACGAAAAATAAAAATTAGAGTCGTACCACTTTGCTCCCAATTATATACTGGAGACGAGTATGGCATAAATTTGGAAAAAAAAAAACAGTATCTTTGGTATCGCAATGGCGGCATCTCTTTACCCAAACATTCCGGCTAATGACCACGAGTACCGAACCTCCAGCTGCCCAATTTATATACCTACATGAATTCCTAAATTGAAAGTTAGGCCACGGTATAAACATTTACTTAAAATTTAAAATTACTTAAGGATTAGGAAACTAACTAACAGGTTAACCCAGAGGGCGGAGCCAAGCTGTAATGCATCATGGGTAATGAGGCGTGTGACGTCATAAGTTCAAGTGCGGTAATACGCAGCTCTTTTGCATTGTTTCTCCATCATTTCATTTGGGCCTCCAGAGTGTCCTACATGTCCTACAATCATTATAGTTCCACAAAAATACAATATGTATCAAAGCATCTACGAAGTTTTTTTTTTTTTTGCTCTCTGAAGGACAAAATCTTGGAAGAACGTAAACTAAAAGGCTTGTAAAAGAGCAGATGAATGCAACCGGCAAATGCCCGCATGTATCAGAAGCACTTTTAGGGCCAAGTTTATCGTCCTTAAAATGCAATAAAACAAGTGAGTTTTATCGAGAGTAATATGGCATTCTAAAGACGGATTTATAGGAGTCAACACCGCAATGTTTTCGATTTATTTTTGTCTTCTACCAATGATCTGCTATCCTCCATAATTTCAAACCGCTACAACAAAAATTGGCTCAAAGCGAGCGAATGAACGCTAAGATAGAAACATTAACATTAAAGGACTAAGAAAAAAATAACTTGCTTTCCTTTCGGCGAAGTAATATTAAAGCAAAAGTCTATATATAATACGCAGAAGCCATACAATTGACCGGCAAAATTAGAAAAAGAAAAACATCAGCAGCTAGACGCTGCGCACGTTACAGCAGTAGGGTCGCGTCAACTAACAAGCAAAAAAAAAAATACCCAATCGTATTACACACACCTAAACTGTCTCACGGAATAGTGTTGTTGAAACTGGCGAATGCTAAATCCTTGATGTTTCCAATGATGCTGTAGTTTTTAAGATTAGGAGAGGCGGATATGTTAACCCGTACTCAGAGTCTGTCATCTAAGAAGGACACTCTATCTGCAGGTGTGGCAACGCAGAAAAGGCAGCGTTGCCACATACCAAAACTAGAGCACTCTGAGAGCGCATACCTCCGCCAAGTGAGCCAACGATAGCAAAAATTCAAATTGGCTGTGAAACCATAATTTTCTTTGCATAAACTCCAAAATCTAATCATTTGTGCCTTTTAATATTAATAACAGCTTGTTCAATTTTTTTGACGATCCGTTCATAACTTTTTGAGTTATACTGTTAACAAACGTTATGACAAATATGAGTCAAACATACAAGCGAACGAACCGATCTGCACCAAAATTTGATCATTTATGTCTTTTACCATTACTAACAACTCCTATAAATTTCATAAAGATCCATTAATTTTTTTTAGTTATTGTGCTAACAAGCATAAAATTAAAAACAGTGACAAACGAACGAACGAACATACGGACCATTACCAAAATTTGGTCATCTACTTTTTGTTATATACCTAACAACTCATGTTAATTTCATTAAAATCCATTCATAACTTTTTTAGTTATGGCATCGAGAAAAATGACGCGGACAAACAAACAAACTGATGGACATATCTTCACCAAAAGTTAATCATCTGTTCCTCCTAACATACCTAACAATCCCTGTCAATTTCATCCAAATCTGTTCATAACTTTTTGAGGTATCTTGGTGACAGACGAAGAGACAGACAAACACGACGAAAACATAACCTCTTTGGCGGAGGTAATAATCGTCTCGACGAGCTCTTTCTATTTGTGTAGGGCAAAATGAGCTGGGGGGGGAAGTATTTGGAGGGTTGCGATAGATAGCTTCAGTTGGCTGCAAAAGGTCATCTGTCATCAATTGAGGACGGTGAGGTGTAGCAAGTTAGCCGCGCACGGTTACAATGTCATCAGTTGAGGACACTCGATGCATAAAACTAAGTTTTCTGCACTAAAGTGCTCATAACTTTTGAGTTTACAACAAAAATAAAGGTACCGTTGGATTCAGCAGCCTAAAATCTATTGAAATACATCATAGACGCAACATAAAAAATAGCACATGTTCTCCCGAACTCACTCGATGCAAAAATCCACGGATTTTGGGCCACTACATATTTAGCAAAATCTGTTAGAGTTACCATAAAAATTCTTGCAGCGTAACAAAGAGCAATATTTCTCTTTACAATAAGCCTTCAATGGTATCTCTGCCTGTTTTAATGAATGTGCGGCGAGGTGTACATTAAACCCTACTTTTGCTGTGAAATCTCAAGAAGCACCGACAGTGCGCGGGTTAACAACGCGTACACGACGGCATATCTTAGGCTAACATTTTACCAAAACTCTCCGACCGTAAAAACGACGAAAATAAAATTTTATCCTTCAGAGAGCTAACATTTCGTAGATGCATTGATATATATTTTTGTGGAACTATAATGATTGTAGGACATGTAGAACACTCTGGAGGCCCAAATGAAATGATGGAGAAACAATGTAAAATAGCTGCGTATTACCGTACTTGAACTTATGACGTCACACGCCTCATTACCCATGATGCACTACAGCTTGGCTCCGCCCCCTGGGTTAACCTGTTAGTTTCATAATCCTTGAATACTACTAATCAGCGCATTCTTCGTGTCAAATTCAGGCAAGCTCATTGCAACAACGCAAAATGGCTTCATCATCAAATTTGAATTAATCTGGCAATGAAATGTGCCAGTTGGTAACAAAAGTATGGTAAAATTTGGCCACGAAAATTATGGTAAGCATTTGGCAATGGAAAATGCCAGTTGGCTACGAAGGTTATGGCAAGCATTTTCAGGGTTGTGATGGTCCCAAAATGACGTTTGTTGCAGCCACAACCCAACAACGTTGTGGGTTTGCATTAGATGTAACCTCTTAACGTACCTGAAAATTTAGACTTTCAAAAACAACTCTACAGCCATACGTAGCCATCAATCAACTGCCTATTTACAATACAGCGGCCGGAAAGACAAAGTTTATCCCTGTGCCACAAGAACAAAGTCATAGCATAATTGGCCAATAACTTTATTTTCGCATTTCCCGCCATATGAGAGAGAGGAGGGTGGTACAACGTGTGATGCTTCACACTCACGCCGGAAATAAATACCGACAGCACACTCAGTCTGTCATCTATCAGAGCTCGAGCAGAGTACACGCCCATTGCGCTGGTCCACAGGCCTGTACTTTCCTACCTTTTCATTTATTTTGGCAACATACCAAAAACCACCACGGAATCACAATGGGTCGGAAGAAGCCTACCATTGAAGAAAAGACTCGGGGCCCCTACCCTAATCGAGCAGGGAGTGCCGGTAAGCCGCGCAGCTACCGAATTGTATGTCAGCCAAGTGTTCCTCTTCAAGCTCAAAATATCAGCTGCTGCACTCCCCTCCAGGACAATACTGCCACGCAAAATGGGATATCGCCGCAAGAGAAAGACAACAGCAAGAACTGACAAGGTGTTGATGTTCTCTTGCACCCACATCCCACTTTGCGAGGAGGCATGGTCCCGACAGGGAGTGCGGCAGCTGATTTTTTAAGCTTGAAGGACACTCGGGTGACATTCAGTTAGACAGCTACGCGGTTCACCGGCACTCCCTGCTCGATTAGGGCGAGGGCCCGAGTCTTTCCATCATTGGTAAGCTTCTTCCGACCCATTATGATGCAGTGGTTATTTTTAGAAGGGCGCCAAAATAAGTAAAAAGGTAGGAAAGCTAAAGCCCTAAGACCAGCGCAACGTACGTGTACTCGGCTCGAGCTCCGATAGATCACATACTGACTGTGTACTGTGTGCAGCGAGGATTTGTGTGTGGCGTGGGGGTGCAGCAACACACGTCACACCAACCTCTTCTCTCCTCTCATAAGGCGGCGAATGTGAAAACAAAATTATCGGTGAATTTGCGATAACTTTGTTTCTTGCAGCACAAGGGTAAACTTTGTTTTTGGGGCCACTGTATAAGTCTTAGGTACAAATTGTGATTTAGAAGTATAGCATATACTACCCTTCTATTTCACCAAATAATTCCACGAAAACAAAACAGAGAAACTCATTTTGGTTCGTTGTTACTATCATATCAAACATTTTCATAAATATATGCTTATAATAAGCAATGACCAGAAGGAATTCCATAATATTTTCCCCCGAGGCTTCCGCTACCAAGAAAATTTCAAGTTAGAATTGCAGTAGCATTTAAGTGCACTGTGGAGTAACATTAAAGAGACAGTATACTGTGAAGAAGATAGATACTACTACAATCAAAGTCAGGAAAGAACTATAAAAATTGCTGAAACGAACGAAGAAACTTACTTCAGGAACTAGGCTATTGAAGAAATACTCGAGAAGAGAAAGAGTAAGGTAACGAACGCATCGAGTGTTTAGTAGCTACAACCATTGCCTCTTGAAGAGCACAGACCAAACGATTCCTGAGTTGAAGACGGCGTATCCAGAATCAGCAGAGCTGAAGTATATTAATGAAAGTGCCTCTCACATTTAATTCTGCAGAGTTATAACATTCAAACCATGGTTGTACTCAGCTGTTACAAACAAAGCTTACAGTAAACATTGAGATTCAGTGTTGTTTTAGCTTTAGAACTTTGTGTGACGAGAGGCTGTGCTCATGCCTATAGAGAAGCCTTGTAACCATAATCCAGTTGGGCTTCCGCAGTTTAAGAAATGGTCATGAGAACGCTAGCTATCGACGAGTGACGTAAGGTGAACAAAAATGGAATTCTGTGTTAATTGCAATTTCATCTACCAGAGCTCGGTGTGACTATGCATAACCATTTTCTTTGAACTGCGGTGTTTACTCGTTCTTTTGTACATTTTTTATTCGCTTTTTCTAATTGGATTTGCTAAACTGTTGCGTGAATCGCCGTAGTAGTAGTAGTAGTAGTAGTAGTAGTATTAGAAGCGGGCTTACTAGCGATGCGAGCAATACACTCGCCTCGCGTCGAATTCTCAATGATTTTTACTTCGGCTTCTCTGCTGGAAGGTCACAGATAATAAGCGAACTCAGATGAGTTCTATGGTCTGGAACTAGTGCGCTACTGACAGGAAACAAGGCGCAAGGCACCGCTAATCTCCAAAGCACGGCTGAACGATTTCGCTCGGCCACGTCATACAGGGGCCAGAAACGAAACAAGAAGAAGATAGACAACACCCATGCGGAGGGAACCTTCCGTGCCCCTCCCCCCACACGAGAGCAGATAGGAGTCCCATGGGATGGGTCGTTTACCACCAATCGGCAGCCCACCTCGCGCAACAGAATGGGAACAAACTAGCATACTCAGCAGGATCTGCAGCCAGATGCAGTATCCCCTGCGGAAGAATCACAAAAGTAAAGCGCACCTCAGAGCTCGAGACAAGCGCAGCACTCTGTCCACTCTGCTAGTGCGAGACAGAAACTTCAGGATCGGTCTATGAAATTCAAAAGACAATGGCGTCACGGTGGCGGGCCCCACCAGGCTTATATGTCGCAACCATGGAGCGCCGAATACCAACTGTACATAAGGACCGAAGCAAGCAATGCTATTCCTACGAGAAATCAAGTTTAAGTTCGGCGCTTTAGGACGAAGCAGCATCACAAGCACATTGCACGCACCTAATGCCAAAGAACGACAGTTTTGTACAAGTTCACAGGTCTAACACTGTATAGTTAGTTATAGTGTACGTTAACACTGACCAACATCTAAAGAAAATATATTTACCTGTATGTAATTTTAACTTTTTTATAGACCTCTAACTACTACTCAGTCGTAATTACAAGTAAAGTTATCATAATATACAAGTGTATTACACAGTACGAATATGAAATACCTGTCACAATGCATCGCCAAGTACAATACGCATCATTAATGAGCTATGTCCTAGTTTTTTGTAGCTATTTTGATATACAAACAAATACAATACACGTGAGACAACATCCTTTGATTTTTTCAAGTCGCGAGGGACACGCCAGCATATTGTAGTGCATGTCGCAGACGATCTAAGCGTCATATGTTGCATCTCTGGAATTAAGACTGGACATTCATAGGCTCATAAAGCTTCTGTATTGAGGTGGTCTGAGCAAAGCAAACCCCATACAGGTTTCCCAATGGGAAAGCGCGCTACCATCACGATAAATCAGCACTACAATTGATGCTACACCCATGGAGTATATATATTACATAGTAGGGGTTTGATGAACACTTTAATAGCATTACAATGCAGTGGCAACACTATCCAAACACTGCGGCACTCATGGAGGAAATACGTGGACTACAAGAACGATCAAACAACACGAAACTCAAGGATCGCAATTCCCAACATATTTTTGCCAGTCTAGGAACTTTCCAGTCTACGTGCATAGGTGTTGGAGCTGAAGAGCCCAAGATAATCAAACCTCTTTCACACTTAGGGAAGGCAAAAGGCTCTGAAGTGTCATCCTCACTGAATGTACCACAACCAGTCACCTTACAGACATCTGAGTCAAGTAAATTAGACGAGCTAATTGCAAACAAATGAACAGTGCTGAAGAATGTCTGGGTGTATTATTATTGTTTGCTTAGAGCAAATAGTGACTTGAATGCAGGGAGAAGAAATTTGAAGGTAGACACTCATTCTCACTTGAAAAAAAAAAAACTACTGTTAATCAGGTAGTATACAATCTGGAACAGCAACAATGGTAGCTTATTTATAACCACTGGTAATGAGAGTTGCGAGAAGTAACGTAGGAGAGTTCGCGGGGCACATCGCCAACTGAGAGGGGGGAGGTCGGCAGCTGTAGCCAACGCTGAGGGTACACATATTCTTATCTCAAGGTGTTACCACGGGCTGGGACAGGGGTGCACTGTCACCTGCAAGTAAAAACGGTTACTGCCTAAATGAGCAGCCAATAAGGACATCTGCAAGCGATAACAACCGTCATGTGAACGACCCTCGACCAGCTGCAGCAGCAAAGCACACACGAGGCGTGCCGCGGATCCAAAGCCCATAATTGTGCAACCTACCAACATTGCTGGGTTGGACGGAGGCAGGTCTGACTTTGGCTACTGGAACCATCCATTGAGTGTCCAGCTCCGACTAATGGACCATATTACAGTCAGGCTGCACTATTTCGCCACAAGCACTCGGTCTCCTACAGCTAACAGTATAATTAGAGTACGAACACCGGTGGAAATATACCGTAGTACAACCGGAGTAAGATGTAGTTTATAAACCCAGATCGTAGACAAGGACAAACTACTGATATTATTTCGACTCCTAGCACCAGCGGGTGTCTAATACAAGCTCTGTACACCCAGGAACTCCCGAAATCTTTACGACTCCACAATTCAGGAATCCACAGGCACAACTCTAGTGTAGCAAGAGGCAAGTTCATTCATTCATGTATGTATGTTTGTGTGCTTACAAGGGCGTGGTAGTGGGAGTCCCGAAATGGAGGCAGGAGTGCGAGGAAATGCACTAAATTACAAAGAACGAGGTTTGTTAGAACGTACGTATTAACGCCTATTCTTAGCCAACTTTAATATATTCAAGCGTTGCAGCTACGCGCTGTGCATATTTGTGTCACTGATATGCACGGAGTGCATTTTTTCAACTTTTGCAGATATGCTCTGAGTATACTTTCAAGTGTTCCAATAAGCGTGCTCTGTGTATACTTTCAAGTGTTTCGATAAACGTGCTCTGTGTATACTTTCAAGTGTTCCGATAAGCGTGCTCTGTGTATACTTTCAAGTGTTCCGATAAGCGTGCTCTGTGTATACTTTCAAGTGTTCCGATAAGCGTGCTCTGTGTATACTTTCAAGTGTTTCGATAAGCGTGCTCTGTGTATACTTTCAAGTGTTCCGCAAGTCGTGTTCTGTGTATACTTTCAAGTGTTCCGATAAGTGTGCTCTGTGTATACTTTTAAGTGTTCAGATAAGCGTGCTCTATGTATACTTTCAAGTGTTCCGATAAGTGTGCTCTGTGTATAGTTTCAAGTGTTCTGATAAGTGTGTTCTGTGTATACTTTCAAGTGTTCCGATGAGCGCTGTGTGCACTAGCAAAGCATGAAACCAACAGATTTGTGTGGACCCACGAAACACTCCCAAGTAGGTACCTACTGTAAAGTTATTCAACGTTCGCTCCTGAATGAACTACCAACCACAACTATCACTTCTTTCGTTCTAAAAACCCTCGCGAATTTTGGGGGAGCCATTGAACAAAGTAGCTACCATATACTGTATGGTTGAGCACTACCGCCAGCAGCGATTATATATAAGAGCATAAAAATTTCTGAAAAAGCCGAGTATGAGAAGGAAGAGCTTTACCAAACAGGTCAATGAACTATCAAGTGCGAAATCATTCGCATCGCCAGCACAAATAGGCACTGCCTACCCTACTAGTCTGTCCAGGGCAAACTGGAGCTACGGATGAGGCCCAGTAGCTGCTCTTCAAAATTAACAGCAAACACAAACAAAAGAAAGATATAAAGACGTTAGTTTAACCGTTAAAGCCCCGGTGCTTCCCAAAGAACGTCTCATATAACGCTATTCCTATGAGAAACCGACATTTTAGTTGCCCTTATAGGATTATGTCTTCCTGGGTACTGCCAATATTGTTTCAAGAGAAAAATTAGAGAACGCGATGTGTGCCGAGGGAAACGTGGCACCCATGTACGAGAGTGTTCTAAAAGTGGATCAACACGCGTGGATACAAGTGGGGAAAAAAAGAAAAGGGATGACAACACATCAACAGAAGTGTGAAAATGGACTGAAACAACGGGCACAAAGGAAAAAATCGGCTAACTTGAGTAATCCATGGGGTCTCCTGGGAGTGTCCATCCGCATAACACAGAGAGGGCGGACCTAACCAAACCCTAGGCTCCCCTTTAAAAGGCAAACCCACAATGTACAACAATGACACAATAGTGAGTACATATTTAACTTACTTGACAGTTCAGTAAAGATGAGGAGGCAAGATTGACGTCATCACGAGCTGGGCATGTACCAGATGGCGCTGTATCACCACCAGCCTGTCGGAGGAACCATGCTTGGTCAGTTGCAGCAATACGTATGTCACAAAACAAATTTTTAGTTTACTAACGCATATCTGAGAAGAACAAAACGTATTTCATAGCTTCGTTTGTCGTTTTGGCAATAGTGAAACTCAAATTCTAAAACGAAAAGCAAGCTTAAGGGAAATTAAAATGATATATTAAAAGAAGTTATTTCTCTTAGCGGTATGTGAACAGCTCATCAGTGTAAAAGAGTTAAAACTGTTAGCTATCATGTTGGGTAGCTACATTATTGTTACATTGAGAGTTTAAGCATCAATATTACGATATATTGAAAGTTCATACTTCTCTCTCCACTACAAAAGACCTAAAATAAGAAGAATGGTATGTAAATAAGATAGGTTAAGCCCCCTACATCAGTACGAAGCTGTTCTGACAGAGGAAAGAGAAAGGACATCTCGTATGCCATGATAAACGTAGAACCCATGCACGAAGGTGTTCCCACACACGATCCACGCACATGGGCACAGCAAGTCATGAAAGTAGAAAAAAAACAGAGGAAAGTAAGATCAGTAGGAGTATGAAATTGGAAGGAAGCTAAGTGGGTACGAAAGACGGACGTACCGTAACGGAGGGTGAAATTGCAATGGAGGGCGTGTACGCAAGGCTTCCAAAAAGCTTTTCTTTTTAATGCAATACGTAAAACATTATAGGTACATAAAACTAGGTATATTGGTCTGTAATAGGCGTATAATATTTTACATTTTACAATAAAAACAAAAGCTTTTAAGAAGCCTTTGAAACTCACCCGCCGCTACGGTAGGTACTGAAGGCTCAGCTATTGACTAAGGTAATCTACACAATCCCCCTCGGGTCACTGCTCCTCGCAACATAGGATGGGCGAGCCTAATTACCTATCCCTATGGTCCATCCTATGTCCTCTGAGGGAAGACGAAGAAATTAGGGGCTACAGTACGTTGATAGAAACGCGGAATCCATGAATGAGGGTGTTACCACACAGACTCAACACGCGTGGGAGCAATAGGTTGGGAGAGAAAAAGAAGAACAGAGCACATTATAGTGGTAAGTAGGTGTATGGAGATGGTAGGAAGCATAGTGGGCAAGAAGAAATGAAGTCCCATGACATAGCCTATTGTGTTCCCTTGGAGGCGCTGTTCTCTAAATCTCGTACAGACAAACCTACTGGTATGGCCCAACCCACACCCCCTGAGGGATCTTGGATACATGCATTCCTTTTCTATAGTCCCTGTTCTGTTTAATAACGCAAGTTTTAAATACTGTAAAAATTACATTCTCAACAAATATAAGCACAACTCACCTGACGCCTGGGGTGGAGGCGTGGCAGCATCACAGACAGAGTCAGCAGAGACAGAGGCTTTGTGTGGCGTACTTAGCCGCTGGGGCTCCTCGTCCAGTCTAGTGGTGGTGACTTCAGCACTTTGGTGTGAAGGCGAGTTGGGCGACACGGAGGCTGCAGACGACACAGGGCACTGCTGAATATCGCCAGTGCTGCTCACATCACAGTTGTCTCCTTCGCTTAGCAAAGTTTGTGTGGAAATGGAAACAGAGTGTCCGCCATCACCGCAACTGCTGCTCGCCAAAGGCTGCTGTTCTTGCTGCTGCTGGCCACTGGTGATCATGGCGGCATGCTGAGGACTCACGCCAGTCACGCTGGTTTTGGCGACAAGCGGCTGCTGCATAAACACATGTTGCTGGTAGGCTAAATAATCAGGAGCTAGCACGGCAGCAGGTGCCGCTGCAATGTTCCTTGTGTTGACAACAGCCTGGCTGGGGTTGTGGGCGTACAGCCGCACGCTGCTGTTGCTGGCAGCGGGCGGAGATGAAAGACATGTTACCGCCTTCCCTCCATCAGGGGCCTGAGGTCGCACAGCGACCATCTGCTGCGTGGGCGAGGCTGTCACACCAACGATTTGCACGGGGTAAGTGAGACAGGCGTTAGGGTCAGCGGAAAGGAAGGCTGCATCTGATGGAAGAATAACTCCCGGTGGCGCTCCAGAACCCACTAAGATAGCTGGAGGCTGTAGAGGAGTCGCGGTGAGTGTCCCCGCCATATTTGGGCCCACCATCTGCACAACATTGATGGCAGTAGCAGGCGACGCAGCCATGATGTTACCATTGCTAGTGCTCGTCATGACTTGTTGCGCCCCCACGGACGTCTGAGTCGTGTAGCGATGCTGGGACCCAGCCACCACCAGCTGCTGCTGTTGCGGCTGACTGCCGACAATGAGGGTGGGCACGATGCTGGCGGGCACCTGTGAGGCAGAGCTGTTCCTGCGGCGTCGGCGCTTCCTTGCAGGTTGCGGAGACGGAGCAGGGTCAGGAGGCGTTGCGTGAGGCGTGGAAACCGTAGAGGAGCCAGAAGGTGACATGGCACTGTCTACTAACCCATCAGTGGTGACGACCTGCGCTACTTGTAGCTGAGGACTGCTGCTGCTCAGCGGCAGGGGCGTGCGGGTAGCAGAAGATGCTGGTGTGGCAGGCTGCTGAGCAGTAACAAAGGCTGTACCAGAGCTGGGCAAAAGCTGAGCATTGCTGCAAATAGTTCCTATGTTGCCAAGGCCACTGATATTACTGATGCCAGTGGCAGTCTGTTGAATAATAAGCGGACCCGCAGGAGGGAATGGGTTCACGAGATGCACGAGAGGCTGCACCGGCTGCAAGGCGTTCAGTGACGTGACGTGAGAAGCATGCTTAGCTCCCACCACAACCACACTACTGCTGCTGGCCACCGGTTGTTGCACCAATATCCCACTACGCACCACGCCGTCATACAGATTGTGCTGAAGAGGAGCTGAGAGCGCAGCAGGTGGTGGAGCTGCCGGGCCTGCTTGGGAGAGGAAAGGTGGGGTATGACGGGTATTGGAAGCTGCTGACGCAGACGGTAAGGTGCACGCCACACAGTCGGAAGAAAAAGCAGAGACGCTGGAGCAGGTGTGAGAGGCTGGTGGCAGCGGTATGCTGCTCACAATGTTTTGAACCATCTCTAATGGCGTCTGAGAACATGTACTGTTGATAGGACCAGGACTGAGAGGTTTATTACCCGTGTCACCGTCTAAGCTTTTACTTGAAGCCGACGTCACAGTCGAGCATGGTTTGCTTGTACCTGCTGCTGTGTCGCAGACGCTACTGGAACTTTTACTCTCCGCAGGTGAAGAAGAAGACTTACTTGCAGCAGTACTAGTGATAGCAACAAGGACAGAAGAAGGCTGAGCAAGTTTCGAGGCTTCAGTGGTACTACACCCGCTGTCTTCTCCATCAGACGCGTCGTTGCTGATTTCGTCATCATCTCCAATATCTGTGTCAGGTGAATCCTTGTCATTATCAAAATTGCTTGAAGGACTTGCCCTTAGCACACGACTTCTGATGGCAAACATTTCTGTGCCTGAACGCTGAGCCAGAGACCGTGCAGCAGAACATCCACTTGGCTGACAAGAACTTTTGACAGATTCCGAGCTTTCCACCAAATGCGGGCTGGATACTTCAGGCATTTGTTTACCAGAAGTGGAAGTGTTCGAGTGTAGAACTTTACCAGAGCTGGTTACACCATCAGTAGATGCTGTGGCAGAATTGAATGAAGTCATAGCGGCTGAGGCTTCACACTTGGTGACACCTTGCGTTACGGACGAAAAGTTCTCGCAATTAATACTCGAAATCCGAGAATCGGTCCGCTCAGGGCTCCCACCCAACGTGTCGCTTGTTTGTGAGCCCAGACAACCCATAACTGAATCGCAGACAGATTGCACAACTGATGTCTGTTTCTTAGAACTGCACCGAGAGGATGTACTAGGTTCAGGAGAGCTGCGGTTGCACAGGCTATCATCGCCATGTGACATGGTTGGTAAGGCAGGGCTTGGTGAGGATCTTCTCGCAGCCCCAACGCGCACAGAGTTGCCTTGTGTTCCCCAGCACTGGCCGGTCTGAGAGGAGCATGAGCTTGACTTTGGAAGTATATTGGTGCGAGCAAGCTCTGACATATTGTTCTGCCTATCACCACCACAACTAACTCTCACAACATCAGAACAGTCCTTAATATCACCAACTGAACAAGGCAGTATGTTTGGAACAGCGGTATAAGATGATCCAGCAGTCTGTGCTTCAGTTCTGACGGTGTTGGTGGATGAGGCATCCGAGTGAGTGCCTTCAAATGGTGGCGATGATATAGGATTACTGCCAAGTGTGCCACTGGCTATAGAAGACACTGGGATATTTGATTGCTGCGTTACATTAGTAGCAGTTGTTAAAACTGGAAATGTAGTATTGACTTCTTTTTGGGACTCGGATGAGACAGCAAGGGGCGAGATGGTGGCTTTGGTGACGGGCGGCAGTGGCCGAGCTTGCACAGACTCTGATCCATCCTGCAAAACAGGGGACATCATAGCGCCGCTCGCAGCCAAATTAACCACCGGACCGCCAGGTTTCATGGCTGGAGGGCGCTGCTGTCTGAGCATTACGGCAGGTCCCTGGGGCGAGAACTGACCAGGTCCGCCAGCCATGGTGTTATTCAGCATGGCGGTCTGCTGTGCCAGGTAAGCATTCGGGTCCTCTAGAAACGAAGGAACTACCGAACCCGAAGGCGACGGCATGGCGGGCGACATTTCTTCTCCAGCTTTGGCGCGTTTCTTGGATCTGCTGTTAGCTCCAGCGCCTCCTCTCCGCCGCTTCACTCCCGCACCGCTCTCTTCATCTGCGGACCACATTGGCCGCATACCCATACGGGGGCCGCCCATGGGCATGCGGTACATTCCCGAAGGCGGCATGAATGGACCTCGCACCACAGCACCACGGGGCATCATTGTTTGCATGGGACCTCTGAAGAACGGAGGACGGCAGGAATCTTGCTGATAAGCCACAGGACCCGGGCAACAGTTGTGGTAGGAGTCAGCACCTCCATTCCAGCCCTGCAGGCAGAAAAACAAACATGAGTATCATGCACACCCTAATGGCCCGCTATAGCCACATGAGGGGCTGTTAGGACATCAAGAAGTTACGTTAGTAACTACATTAAAAAGATTAAGGCTCCGTCAACACTACAAGAGCGGTCTAACAGAGGAAGTATAAAGGACTAGCAGCACGGTATGTCGATAGAAGCATGGAACCCATGAACGAGGATCTCTCCACACTGGATCAAAATAAGCATTGGAACAGCAAGTCGGGAAGGAAGAGGAAGAACAGAAGACAAAGTGATAAATGGCTAAGTACGAGCTGGGAAATAGAGGGAAGCAAACTGGGCACGAAGAAAAGACGTTCCGAACACCAAGCTAAGGCTAATATAAGTCCTGGGTCGCCGCTCCATATTAAATAAGATGATTCAGAAATAAAGGAGTATGGAAGTACCAACAAGTAGTTGAAGCTATTCTCGCTAATATGAAAAACCAACCTGATGCTGAGGAACATAGCCACGCTGGTCAAAGTTCATGTTTTGTAGCATAGCTTGCTGCTGACCAGCAATGGGCGTCTGCTGCGCAAACTCTTGTGACTGCATCATAACCTGCTGCTCGTGAGGCTGTTGCTGTTGTTGCATCATCATCATCATCATTTGCCTTTGTTGTCCCATATTCATCATCTGGTGCGGATAAACAGCGGGAGCGGAAGCGCCCATTGCTGCATCAGATGTAGAAGCAGCAACAGAAGTAGGGACACCAGGAGAGGGAGTGGCAGCAATGGACAAACCAGGAGACGGCGTAGCAACGGAACCGCACGATGACGGCGCTGAGTGAGCACCAGCGGATGGCACCTTTGTTACGTCCAACTGAGTGTTCTGTGCAGAAGGTGCCGGAGGGACATCTGAGGTACTACCTGAAGGTGATGTAGAAATAGAGGAGGGTGATGTTACGCATACTAGTGATACAGTAGATGATAAAGGAACTACAGTAGGTTTAGCTGAAGGATACACATTCGCCGAACCGTTGATGGGGACAACGTTGGTGCAATTAGAGCTAGTTAGGGACGGAAGCTTGGGTGACGGAGCAGTCACGACTGGACTACACACGGATGAAGCGCTAACAGAAACAAGCGACGTACTGCATGGATGCTGCGGTGCCATGTGAGGTAAATTAGAAACGGATGATGCCACGTTTGACGAAATAACATTGGATCTGGAAAACGACGGATTTTTTGTAATGGATATTGGGACAATTGCTGCAACACCTGCACTGGTTACTGCAGTACTTGTGCACACACCGGTATTGGTAATTACAGAGTAATTCGAGTTGGGCGCAAAAGTGGACTGTGGAGTTGTAACTGATGTGCTGCAAGATGAATGAGGGGAAACAGAAGACGTGAGGCTGGATGGAGATGAAGTTGAGGGCTGCAGAGACGGGGACGTGTATGAAACAGAGCAAGTAGTGACAACTGCTGCGGGTAAGCTGGTGGCCACTGATGAAGGAGGGACAGCAGCTGCAGCAGAGCAATCGCCTTCAGATGCCGTACCAGCAGCACTGGACAGCGCTGCTGAGGGTACTACGGACTGTATGCTGGTCATTGGGGCCGCAGGACCAGTGGTCACTCCTGCAACAATGAAGATCCATTGAATGATTGTGAGCTGAGGTCATAGGTCCCAATCTCTCTTAGCAACAAATGTAAGATAAACATGACGAGTGGTAACCAAATTAACAAAATAGTAAAGTAGCAAGTGAATACAGGTAGGTACCATACAACTGCACTATTGGGGCCAAAAAAATTGTTTCAGTTGAAAATTAAACATCCCAAAGTAAATCTGCTGCATTCTTAGTTGTTACACAGATATGTCAAGTACTTGCTGATTGCGTTTTCAAAACCATAATATTGAAGTGAGCATTTAACTGTAATTGCAAACTATGGGGATAATAAGCAAACAGAATGTTAGACCAACCTAATACATTTACCAGACTTCTTGCTTCCGGTAGAGCGCCTCTATTATAATGTACAGTACCTACATAGAGGGCATACAGTATTGCTACCCCATTCACCAACAAAACTTCCTAAATTTTTGCAAGTTAATAAAACAACACGGACCTCACTAATGAATCAAATAAAATAGTTACAACGAATTTATGTCCTGACAAGTAAAAAAAAAAACAGAACAACTAAATAATAAATGATAGCGCGTAGTGAATGGTTTGATCAAATGGTAAATATTCAGTAGAGAAGAATCTAAAAAGTAGATCGTATTTTAGGGTTTTCATGAACGCCAGAAAATATTTTCAAGACAGTAGACTGAGTAGAGTCATGCGATGTCCATTCTCACGTGACGCTTTACTGTTCTCATAGGCAACATATTTTCATTTTACCCAATCTATACCAGGCTGCGTTACCTTGCTACAAAGTCATTTTTTCCTCCAAATGAATTCAATTAGACAAAGAACGCTGGTAGCTAAACAACACGGCCAGGTATAGTCTAAATAGGGTCAACCGATGCAAAAGGAAATATTTTCTTGTTGAAAACAGTCATATTATTAAAACCAATTGAAAAGCATCTATAGGTGTTTTTACAAACCGAGGCACTCACCTTCATTCGGTAAATTGCCTGTTGTGGCATTACTGCCCTTGCACACAGCTAACCCAGGAGAAACTGTGTGCTTTGAGTGATCTAGTGACGGATGGTAGGCAGAGGAGGACACAGTGGCAGAGCACCCACCATCCCCTGGGTTGATAGCTCCACAACCAGAATGACTGGAACCTTGAGTGCACTGGCCGCCGTCGCCACCACCATCATCTCTTCTATCACATGTGCCACTCACTGACGCATGCGGCTGTTGTTGCTGCTGCTGTTGTTGTTGGTGATGGTGGTGGCTATGTTGCTGCTGCATCATGTGAGGCATGTAATTGCCATGCACGGGTATCATGTGAGGAGGAACACTCTGATCATAGTGACACATAGCCTCATGACATGGCTGAGAGCCGCCATGCTGCTGCTGCTGCAAGGTCATGAACTGGTTACGTGATGTGCTCACGTGCTTCGTGACAGCAGCAGCAAGCTTGCGTCGGTGGGCGCAGGACTGCAGCACATCTTTGTTTGTGAACTCGGCTGGTAGAGTGGACCGGCCAGGTACCTACAATATATAAGTAAAAATAAAATTAGTTGCCTGCTTATAACCAGTTGAGCATGAGAGAGATATCCAGATGAATACAAAGAGCTAAAATATCACTTCGTTAGATTGAAGAAACCATAGCACTCTGCTATAAAGTCCAGGCTCTGGACGGGGGGGTGTCTGTGTGCATTGCTCTTTTACAGCTCTACCATATATTTTCCTATTCCATATGAAAAGGACATTAAAGGAAGTTGGGTAGAACTTTCGCACCTGATACATTTTTGAGGGGGGCATGGGGGGAGGGCTAAAAATGATCAATTGTGGACGGATTGTTTCGAAACTTGCTCAGAAGATGTATTTTTGAAAAAAAAAAAAACACACACACACTTTGCTCCAACAACTTTTCTGATTTAGGCCTTAGAATGGGAAATATATAGGCTATGTACAGCATTTCTTTTGGAAATTTCAAAAGAATACAACTCACTGATTTTTCATGCTAGAAAAAAACAGTGACAGTTTTGGAATTCGTGAAACATTCCTAAGAAAACGATACGGCCAGATTTTCCATTTTTGCCCTCATAATATTTTTTTATAACAGCTCAAAACCGAATCCTATGTTTTTTCCCCATATTTTAGCTAGCAATTACAGCAAAATAGAAAATGGAGAATCCAGCTCTATAGTTTTGTAAGGAATGTTTCAAGGATTCCAAAACTGTCATTTTTTTAGAATGAAAACTCAGCGATCTCTACTCTTTTAAAATTTCAAAACAACACATAGGTGTATATATATTTCCAATATCTCAAAAACTAAGGCCTAATTCCAAAGAGTTGTAGGAGTAAAATGTGTTTCTTGTCCAAAAATAGAGTAAATTATTATATATTTTACTTAACCTTCATAGCCGCAACTCAGGCGTTTCAACAGAGAAACTACTTGTGCAGTATTCCAATACCGTACATTGGGTCGGCGTGGTGGCCACGTGCGCTACTACGGGCAGGGAAACAAGGTGCAAAGTATAGTAGGAGACACTCAAGTGGTTGGCCCCTTTTACGTGCTTCCACACGAGACAAACTAGATATGTACCGTGTACCAGGTCGGTTATCTCGATCGACAGCCCATCTCACGGGACAGAAAAAGGAAAGTAGAGAACCTACCTAACTTTACAAAACTAACCTCGCCAGCAGGAACTGAGGCTAGATAATACATCCCCAGCGGAGAAGGCACTCGGGACCCTTGGGTGCGTGATGCCCAAACATATCGTGGCAGGGAAAGGGCCCGCCAGAATATGCCCCTGATGGCAAACTGGAATATCGTAAAATGGTACAATGTGGACCATGTGGTACAATGTGGACCTTTGTGGTACAATGCGGTCCAAAGCTTCCCATACAGTTTTGTCCATGATTTTAACCATAGATGTTGAAGGTAATATAGCCTATAGTGTGTAATATCTATTTTCAATCCCATTAAACTGTAAAATGTGATGAAAATAAAAATTTCTTTCTTTTTTTTTCTCATGTAAGTATATAATGCATAAATGTACACTACTTGCTAAGCTCTGGTATAAGACTTCTGCTGTACCTACATAAATGAAGATGATACCACACATAAAGGTGTGTTCACTAAAAATTTTTCCAGCTTTGTATGATGGTAAATAAAGATTATAGACAGCTTTGGATTTTTGTGATCATGGAACAATGTGGACTATAAACTTCGTCAAGTAGCTATAACTGCTCTGTAGATAAGTTTATGAAGCTGTTTTTGGAGGTATCTAGATTTTTGAGTCTAATACTGTACTTTTTTTATGCCTCATAAGTACTTGTCAGCTGTCTGCAGAGATGGACTTCACCACTCTGTTAAAGATGTCATTCTCAATATTCCTGCTCCAAATGATGCAGGCAATGGAGCCACAGTAGGACCACATAGCAAAGGCTGGGTATAAAGCCTGTGGGATTCATCCCTTCAATCCTGAACACATTCTTAAGAAAGTTAGAAGGCAGCCCAAAACTCTCCTGCAACAACAATAGCAGATGGATTTTGTGAACCCACAGCTGCTGAACTACCGCCACAAAAAAAAAAAAGATAAGACTGCATACAGAAGTCTAGGGAAAGGTAGCAAACTCTTCTACAGCAGGGGTGGAAGAAACAATGTCAACTTAAGAAACTAAGAGAAGACTGAGTTTCAGTTCAGCAATCAAATCAAAAGAGGAAAAAAGTAGAGAAGATGTAGCTAGTGCCAAACAAGAAACAAGGAGTACAAGAGAAAGAGGATGCATAGGAAGAGATCACAACATATCAACCTCTTGAAGAAAAGAATCCCAAGAAAATAGTTTTCAAAGAAGCAGATTATGATTTTGTGAAATTCACTGCAGCAGGTGAAGCAGTGCACAGCCCTGTTACAGTAGAAGGTGGGAAAGTGGTTAAAAAACAGGAGGATGTTAGGATAACATTAACTAGGCTAATTAGGCAAAGCTAAAATGCCTGTCAAATATGAAAATGAACATGCTTCAGCTTTCAAATGCCCAGTCAAATTAGATTATTTTATCAGCTGTATAAAATATTTAGCTAGTGTTTACAAATTGTAATTGAAATTTGTCAAAAAAATGCTGTACTTCTTAAAAAAGCATTACTATAAAAATCTTTTGGGTAGATAGGCAATTAGGTAGACAGTTACCTACCTCGATGCAGTTGCCCCATTATTGCACTGGTCCACATTGTACTACAAAAATTTTTAGTTGTCTATCTTAAAGTGTAATTTTCTTGTTAAGAGATGGAATTTTGTTCTATTTCAAGGTATGAACCTTTAAATACATCTTGTTCCAACCCTGTGCACTTAAATTAAGGTTACCAACTAATCTATGTGTTTCTCTTCAGACCTTGACAACTTAATAAGTTCCAAAAATCGGTCCACATTGTACCACTTTATGGTAGATAGCCTATTTTGAGCTAGTTTCAACACAATCCGTGCACAATTGATAATTTTAAGCTCCTCCCAATGGCCCCCATGCCACCCTCAAAAATGTACCAGGTGTGAAATTTCTAGATAACTTTTTTTATAATATCATCAGTCCTGAGCTTGGACTAATAGGCATCCTATTCAATACAGTCTCTAATAGGAAGAGGACAAAAACTTAGGACCTACAGGAAACTACAAAAAGCTACTCACAGTAGGATCAAAACAGAAGACATTGGCGACTTTCAAGGGGCACTGCAGTCCACACTTGCAGGTTCCTTCAGTAGTGAGGTACTGGGAAACAGCAGCAGCAGAACTCAGGTGATTGCCACAGGGACTGCAACGAGAAATTCATATGGTAAGTATGATTTTATGACTCACAATACCTTCTACAGGTGTAACGATGCTATCGGTACCTGAGGTATCGGACATTCATTGTGATATTGGTATTGGCAAAAAAGGGTCAAAATTGCCGATACTAGATACTTTTGGGAAAATCATTCAAGTTTGAAGTCTGTGAATGTGGCGACATTCACCAATCTGATGTACACAGAGCAGAAGACGAATTATCCCCAAGTAGGTAATCGAGCACATTCATTTTTATTCACATTGATCTGCAACCAAAATAGCTATCACCCTCTAAACAGTTACATGGGTCGGAAGATTTACCAGAATTAGCTGGCTGGCAAAAATCTAGTCAAGCGTCGCAGCTAACATCTGCGTTGTACTTGCGGCTGAAGACATGAAAAACGCTGAACTAAATTTAGAAATAGCTTTTGAATGTTCACAATGAGCCAGATAGTTTTTTACTTCTTTCAATGTGTACAATAGTTCTGCCAGTTGCTGAGAAATGAACCGAAACTTTCAGGTAGGCTTGAATGATGGTGCAATGTGGTGAATTGAATATTGCGCTTTTACATAGCATACGGCGGAGTTTCTTAATTCAAACTTAAGTTCATAGCTACTTTAGAGTAGAGGTGTACCAGTACTATTGGTAGGCTACCAGTACCCGATGTTTCGGCCATCCTTTGTGGTATTGGTATGTGCCAAAATAAGGCCAAACTTGCAGATACCCCAAATACTTATAGCAAAATGATGAAAGATTGCAGTCAATGGATGCGGAGACTTTCGCTAACCAAAGTACAAAAAAGTGTAGATTAAATTCAGTAGTTAAGCGCATTAATTTGCATTAGTTCGATACTACAATGTAATCTGTTACGGATATGTCGCGCAGTGAAACACAGTGTAACCCCGTTTTCCTAGAACCCGGATTCCCAGACTTCTCGTTTTCCGGACTCTTTTGACTTTTCCGGGGTTTTCCCGGAATGTTCTGGCAAACTGAAACCTAGCCGGAATGCCAGAAAAAGTTTGGTAAATAGAGGGGTGTGGTCCACAAAGAGTTCCTCGATTTCAAAAGATTTCCCTGATGTGACGCTGCACAATTACCGAAGTTCGTCTATCATGCATTTCTTCTGGGAAACTGAGGACAACCTCCACCATTTCCATTCAGTTGTCGTCTGCCCATCGTTGTGTTCGTTTAAGAAAAGGTATTTTAGAGATTTAACTTCAAATTTATTTGTTTAACTTCGTGTTTTTAAAGTGAATGTGATAAATAATATTGTGTGCTACCCCTTATTGATAAAAGTAGGCTCCAGAAGTCATTAATTTTTGCATTTTTAATGAAAACATCACTTAATGAACTCTAAGTCAACTCCAGCCCCTAGGCCTGCTTCGCACTCATTCAAGTGTGAATGCATCAAGTAGCGTCGGGCCGGGTGTGAGATCGTAAATTCCGCGAGTCGCAATAGCACCAACTGTCGTGGCAGTAGAAACAAGCCTTCTTGTGCAGGACGGCACTAACATGAGGTACCTGTCCTATTGAGCTTTTGTGGCTTACGCAATCACAGAAAAAGTTATTGAGGAAAATTCTGCGATCACGCGGGTGCGACACTCTCAAAATTCAGCGAGTCGCGATAGCACTAATAATATCGTAGCAGCAGAAGCAAGCTTTTTTTTTTTTTTTTCGTGCAGGACGGCACTAACATGAGGTAACTGCCCTACAAAAGTCTTATGGCTTACGCAATTACAAAAAAAAAGTTATTAAGGAAAATTCTGCGATCACGCGGGTGCGATCACTCGCAGAATCGCGCAAGTCGAGATAGAACTAATACTGCCTCAATTTTTTTGGTACTTCCTGCAGCCATAAATTTACGGTAGCGACATGTAAAATGCTTTGTGGAATGACGACTCCGCAAATAGTTTCAATTTGGTGCGTGAATGTGCGACAAACCGGGGTTTTGTCTGGCATTGAATTTCCCTGAAATAGTTTCAAACGTCCGGCAATAGGGAGTTTTGCTGGCAATTGAGATTTTCGCGTTTTCTCGGAAAATGCAGTTTCCCGGAAGAGGCTCCCCCCCGTGCTGTCCGGGAAAACGGGGTTCCACTGTAGTAAACCGAGCACAAAGATTTTTGAAATGGATCCGCAAAATAGTCAGGTGTTGGCAGCTAAAGTCTGTGATATTCTATGGCCAGTTGTTACAAACGCAATGCAAGTATAGCCTAAGCAAAGGCTTTTCAAGAGTTCATATCTTGCTCACTGCGTTATTTTTACTGTGAAACTGCAATTGTTTTCCTAATCGCTGATTAATGTTCAGAAGCTAGAAGCTAGTCAAATGACTACACTGTACGGTGAGTCGTAGGCTGCGGGGGCTACGTTAATTAGGCTCTGATATCGCGTGTGGCGGGTGTCGATTACGCAAAGATGCTTCATGGCTTGTAGAACTATATATGGTAGATTAGCTACTTCAGCATAATTTTAAATTTCCGAGCCTAGTTTACTTTGGCAACATTGCGCAATTTGCGGCAACTTTGTAAGTAACCTACATTAGCTTCATTTTACAATTCCGAGACATTCTTCTTCTATTTCTCTCCGTTCATCCTTTAAAGAATTTTTCTTAACCTTTCCTGCACAGCGCGCCAGGCATGGCTCAAACCAAAAAATGATGCAAATAAATACGGTACTGTATTCTATGACTATACAATGAATATACGTCTGCTGCACTTTGTGCCAATCCTGGCACAGTTTGCTATCGAACGAGTTAAGCGAATAAAAATGCGTTCAGCTACAGCCCCCTATTCATTTGTAACCGTTGGCAATGAATGTTAAGTCGATCAAAAGGGAAGAACCTGTTTAATCAATCACGTTAAATACGAACGACAAAGGGTTAAGATGGCTTCTTCGTTTCACGGTAGTTAAAAGTTTACGAAACTCGTGTTTATGCGCGGGATATTTTGCTCGAAATATTACCGCTGTATTCTCGCAAAGGAATGATCTTGTCCGTAGTAGGCTATGCTGAGAAATTACAGCGAACTTCTAAAGTCAACGATCGCACGGCTGACAAGCGAATTTCTGTAATAAATACTGCAAGCTCTGTCAATTTCTGCACAATGCGAGAGTTGGGAAAGTTTCCCATGTCACTTCCCTCGTTAAAACTTTCACTCGTTCATTTGACTATCGCATCATTCCACCGTTACTTCTAGTGGCGAACTTTGTGCCGCTCGTCCTTTTATTCAGACTCGTTGTGTCATCGGGTGCTCTTCACTTCTTAGCTTTTGCGGTTCCTTGACATATTTAGGGCGTGTTCATTAGACATGCTTCCAGCGATATCATTTAGCTAATTGAATAAGCTACATGAACTCAACAAACTTAGTACTTGAAAGTAACATTACTAGCCTCATGGGATCGATGCTCAGGTGTCACAAGCACTACTGAATGCCATGTCCAGATAAAGATAAGTTAATCTCATTGGCTTAACAATTTTTGAAATTGTAATGGCAAGCTTTGGATCAAGTTTTTTGACTGCGTTACAAGGTGCTGTCAGCAATATTTTTAGTAGTAATTTTTAGCACTTCGTCGGCATCAGAGCCAGCAATGATCATGTTGTGTCACCAAACAGAAAAAGCATGGAGTATAATATGCTTAGAGAAACCTGGAAACCCAAAGGCTACACGAGGGGCTCCTACAAAAAATGAGAGTATATGGGAACAGCAAGTGGGGAAAGTAGATCAGAAACAACATCAGTAGGAAAAAAATACCTACTAGGAAACAAAATGAGCAGGATAAAATGAGGGCCCAGAGGCCAAACTGAGGCTAAATTAAACTATGTGTGTCCCCTGGACATGTACCACCCCATAACATAGGATGGGCGTCCTCTGGTGGCTCATTCTATGACCTTGATGAGGTGTTAGTAGCAATCTCATTACTGAACTCTTAAACTGGACAACACCTCATCTTAAAAGCAGACTTCTCGATCATTCGATACGTTCGAGGGATGTCGTTTTAGAAGAACGTCTGAAATTCATTCTAAAAGGGGTAGCAACCCCTGTTTGGTAATTTGGGACAAAATAAAGCTTATGAATAGGAATGTACCGAGTCTTCGGTTAGAGTCATTTTTTGCCGAAGCTTTGGGTTGAAGAGAGATGCAAACGCCTATAGGTACCTGGTTATCAGGACAGGAAAATGTTCATGATATTAGCTACTCCCTGTATCCTCCCTGCCACTATGCTAATCGAGGACACCTAAATAGTCAACAGCTGACCTATTGTGACCAAACAGCACACATAGTTAAATTTTCAGTCATCTAGTGTACCATATAGCTATCTCTTTCAATATCATTGAATGACACCTTATCTGAAGTGGCAAATTGTATTATCAGAATTAGACTCGCTGCAGATGATGGTGCTTTCGGCAGGACGTCCTGTATTTTCGCTGCATATAAAGAAGACTCGGGACATATGAGTCACTTCGAGAGGCATCGGTCGCAGGACACGGATCCTGCACGTTTTACTTTTGACGAAGAAACTCGACTTTTTGGGTTGACCGTATCTCACGCACGCGATCACTTCAAAACGTATAAGAGAATAATTATTGTGAGGGCAACCGCATTTCAATTAGAATTTAAACTTTTTTCTTACTGACGTATACAGAATTTATTTGAGCCACCATCTTACTTACAGCTTGTGTGGCGGTACTTGGCAACTGTCGAGGTCACGTGGTGTCCCGTATTTTATGATTGACTAGTATTTTTTTATAAAACGAAATTACGCCAAGGTAATAGTGACTTCTACACAGTATTATCTTTCCTTTGTTTTTATTTTTATTAACATTACTCTTAATGCACTTTATTAGTCTACTTTTCTAATCATTTGTGAACAAGCTTCAGGATCAGGTGACGCGTTCGGCTCTGTGGTGTGCATGGTCGAGCCTTGTAAATCTGAAGCAAGACAGCAGTCGAGACTTTCATTTTTAAGGCCATAAGACAATCGTCTGCAGCGGCCTTTAGAGTTCCAAACATGTTAGGGTTAACAGTAACACTGGATCCAATGACCTATGTGCGTCACTTCCTTCTTCCTCTTTTGAAATCTTGCAGTGGGCCTGAGAAACATTTAATGACTTTATTTAACTAACACGGTAGCTATTAGCACGTGCATTCTCAGGAATTCATGCATCACTAAATACATTTGAAGATACCATTTACACTCAACAAAATAATGACATTCATTTGTAAGCATTTGCTTTGATGTCGCTTAAGGTATTTTTTCTTCAGAAAATTTAGTAGCTATGGGTAGCCTATTGGCCAAATTTTAACCTAACCTAAGGTAACTCACAGATTGCACAGCCAGATGGACTAAATTTATTAAATCTAAAACAGGCTTTCGCTTCTTGTAGCACAAATAATGCTAACACATTGTGCCCAATGTTGCCAGGGCTCAAGGCTAAGAATGGGTTGATAGAAATTTAAGACATGGTAGGTACAGAACCCATTAGTTTTCTTATAGATATCCTAAAGTACATTATTAATTAAGATACATTTTCACAGGACAAAGACACAAAAAAATGAGTAGCTAACTATATAAGACATAGCATAGCAACAAAGTGGAGAAGATTAATGGCCACAGCTTGTTACAGCACAATTAAATGCTTAAATTGCTCATAAATATGGTACCATGTCACAAGATGTGATTTGCAAAGGAAGCGACACCTGCACATAGCTACATACAGGGTTGGCAAAAACCATGTTTTTTTTAGCCTAAAGCAAAAGCCATGGTTGATTTTTCACCTTTTTTTTTGTTTTTTTTTTTAATATTTTGTTGTTTCTCCAGTGTTTTAGGAATTTAATCCAACATTTAAAGGGTTTTCTGCTGTGCAGACACATGTAGCTAGCTAATCATCAACAATCTTAGTCACTTCATTTCAACTTCCTAATGTAGAAGAATGATTTCGAGATAGAGGGGTTACAAACCTGTATTTGCTATGGCTACATCTCATATGAAAACTGCAGAAATGCTATGATTTAAACTGCAGTATAAAATCCTTTGAAAAGCTTGAAAACACATCAAATTACAAATACAATTTGAAGGAAATAGCAAGTTTCTAGCTAATTGATAACAGAGTAATGAACTAAAGAAAGTGAAACAACTGTAAAATCCTCTGAAAAACGTAGAAACACTCCAATAGGTAGCTATACAAAGACATTTTGATAGAAATAGCTACCTACTAGCTAATAAAGAGCAGAGTAATGAACTGAAGAAAGTGAAATAGCTATATGCCTACATACTTCTCATGAGCTCACTAGGTAGCAATCTAATAGCAACTACCTATATAACTACTACTTCTTCAGTAGCTTCTATCTCACCAGAATATAATTTGGCATGCATCTCTAAAATGAAATCACACAAAATTCACTAAGTTAAGGTAACATGTCTAGTACCTACCTGTCCACCATGCTAGTAACCGTCCACTTGGCACTAAAAAACTTTCTGTGTAAAACTAGCAGTGCTAGAAAGCCGTACATAGGCTTAAGGGGATCGACTGCGAGGCTTGGGTCAAAATTTTAAATTTTTTTTTTTTTTTGCCTAAATATCATCCCCAGGGTCTAAGGAATACTACCGTATAAGCGGAATGGCCAGCGAGCCCCTAGTCAGGAGCAGGAGGCCCGAGAATGGGGGTTTNCAGAATTTTCCAAACATATATGATTGTAAATCGTTCGAATCTGCGCTGTATTGAATACAAGTGGAGACAGCTGAGGCGTTTGTGGTAATCGTACTCCTGCATGCCTCGAATTTTGGCCGTGAACGATCGTTGGATACCTCAAATTGTTCAAGCTTTTTTCTTGTAGGTACTCGGCATCCAAAGTGGGGAACAGTATTCTATTCTCGGAAGGATTAATTGCTTCCATATCCTAAAGATATCCTAAAGTACATTATTAAGATACATTTTCCCAGGACAAAGATACGAAAGACATAGCATAGCATGCTATAAAAGACATAGCATAGCAAACAAGTGGAGAAGATCAATGGCCACAGCTTGTTACAGCACAATTAAATGTTTAAATGCCACAAGATGTGATTTGCAAAGGAAGTGACACCTTCTCATAGCAACATACAGGGTTGGCAAAAACCATGCTTTTTTTTTTTGTTTAACGCAAAAGCCATGGTTGTTTTTTACCTGTTTTTTTTTTTTTTTTGTTTTTTTAATATTTTGTTGTTTTTCCAGCGTTTTAGGCATTTAATCCAACATTTAAAGGGTTTTCTGCTGAAGGAAATAGCAAGTTTCTAGCTAATTGATAACAGAGAAATAAACTAAAGAAAGTGAAACAACTGTAAAATCCTCTGAAAAACGTAGAAACACTCCAATATACAAAGACATGTTGATAGAAATAGCTACCTACTAGCTAATTAAGAGCAGAGTAATGAACTGAAGAGAGTGAAATAGCTATATGCCTACATACTTCTCATGAGCTCACTAAGTAGCTACCGTATCTAATAGCAAGTACATAACTACTACTTCTTCAGTAGCTTCTATCTCACCAGAATATAATTTGGCATACATCTCTAAAGTGAAATCACATAAAATTCAATAAAATTAACGTAATTAAGGCAACATGTCTGGCACCCGTCCACCATGCTAGTAGGCGTCCACTTGGCACTAAAAAACTTCCTGTGTAAAACTAGCAGTGCTTGAAAGCCGTACATAGGCTTAAACTGTAGGCAAGTAGTGCCGCACCATCCCTGAAAATGACGGGCGAAAAAAATTAAGCAACAAGAAATGGCGGTTGTTTTCAAATTTTTCAATGTTTTTAGTGAAAAAATGTGAAAACCACCACCATTTCTTTTTGTTTAAGTCTTTTCACCTGTCATTCTCAGGGATGGTGCGGCACTACTTAGCCTACAATTTAAGCCTGTGCACGGCTTTCTAGCACTGCTAGTAGCCACACAGGAAGTTTTTTTAGTGCCAAGTGGACGGCTACTAGCATGGTGGACGGGTACTAGACATGTTACCCTATGGTTTTTAATAAACATAAGAAATAGTTGAACCTTATTGTCCTAACTGTAAACACTCAAAACGGATTCCTAAAAAAAAAAAACACATTAACTCATCCTTTTAGTTGTGTGACCAAAATTTGATACTTTCTAGAAGTAAAACTTATTTTGCAATGTTTATGGATAAAAAACAAAAGTTGAATAAAAACCAAAAAAATATGGTTTTTTGGTTGGTTTAAACCATGTTTTTTTATTTGGTTTAAACCAGCAAACCCTGGCTACATACAAATCACTGACAAGGAAACCATCACAACACTTTGCACATAAAAAATTGCACAATACTGTCATGCACACTACAATAAGCTAAGTCAATTTTCATGTAGGACATTAAACCTAGGTAAGACTTGGTGTACATATATTGGGGAGTATCACATTCTATATCAGATACATTGTTCTATGATAGATGCATTCAGAAACATCACGCACCAATAGAATGTATGGATTCCTTGTTGACACAACAGCAAAATAAAAAACTCTTAATGGCCTAACAACAAAGGGAGGAAAGGAATGAAATGAAGAATTAAAATAATTATAAGAAGAGTCGACTGACTTACCTAACATAAACAACCTGGTTGGCATAGACTATTCGCTTCCATCCAAAAGGCACAACTGCAAAAGTTGAAAATGCTCTGGCCTGGCCTGAGGACACCGGCACTGCTGAAGCATTACCACCCACAGATGAGACGGCATAACTGCTGCTGCTGGGAGGTGTGCAGCCAAGCTCAGATTGAGTGACAGAAGGATAGTTTGATACACTGGCGCCAGCAGCTGAACCTTCCCGTGCCGGTGTTACACAAGACTGACTAGAAGTAGGCACGGCCTTACACAACGATGGGCTGGAAGTGGGCGTTACAGGCCCACCCATCAGCTGTAGGCTATCGCTGCTGCACGAGCGTATACTAGACTCCAAACCACTATCAACGGAAGCACCATCATAACCAGACTTAACAGAGTCATTTTCCATTTGATAATTGTATTTATTAGAAGATTTATCATCATTTACAATAGTACTGTCATTAGATAGAGGCACTGAAGTAGAAGCACCAGGATGTTCTTTCTGATCATTAACTTTACAAGCCACTTCCACGGGTTCTTTCGGTTGTACAGATTTGCATGCTCCCTCGACGCAGGGCACAGGCTGGACCTGTCGAGATGTTGCAAACTCACTGGCAGAGTTATCACAAGATCTTAAAGGTTCACTTACACTTCTCTCAACACAAGCATTTCTGTTCTCTCCAGGTTTACAAGGAAGTTCCTGAGATACTACACACATGTTAGCAGATGACTGACTGCAAATGCTGTTATTATCAGTTATCAGTGTCTGTCTAAAGCCATTGTCTTTCATATCACTTTGATGAATATGCACTTCGGATATTGCATCTTTTGAAGCTTGGCAATCAGTACCAGCAGAGGAAAAATTAGAAAATGATGCAGAACTACAGAAGCTGATGGATTTAGTTTCATTGCCAGTGGTCATATGCTGTGATGTGGAAACAGCACCCGAGCTTCTAGTTGCTATAGGTGCTACACCCTGCATTGAGATGGATTTAGTTTCATTGCCAGTGGTTAGATGCTGTGATGTGGAAACAGCACCCGCACTTCGATTTGCTAAAGGCGTTACACTCTGCATTGAAGAGCAGACTTGGTGCAAGGACACAGAGATGGTGCCTTGCTGAGAATGGCACAAGGGACTTGAAGCAACAACACTGGAGGGATGTTGGGAATAGGAATTACTGTTGGAGGCCACATGCATAGCACTGCAGGCAGAGTTACTGCTGCTGGTAGTAATAGTGGTGGTGGTACTGGTAGAGGACATCTCATTTGTACTATTGTTCGAAGTTGCTGTGCAAGAAACAGGTTTCCTTAAACCACTGCCATGGCCACTTGTATGTAAATTAAGCTGAGAAGGAGCTGAAGCCATAGGTAAGCTAGGTTGATTACCAGTAGTTGCAGCATCGAATTGTAACATTTTTGAGTTTGCCAGCTGAGGCCTGACAGTAGTGTTGTTCATAACTGTATTGCACATATAACTACTGGACTGCTGCTGACACAAGAAATGCTGATGCTGCATCTGCTTTTGCTGAACAAACTGGCTCATTTGTTGCTGGTATGCCACAGGCTGCTGACAGTAATGCTGATATTGCTGACCACAGCTGTCAACTGTGCTATTTCCATCAGAGTAAGAGCCTTTAGAGTGAACATGGGAGCCATCGCCAGGGTCAGACTTGTAATGCATGCTCTGGCTGCAGTGCATTGCGGCCGCTCCTGCTCCAGGACCGCATCCACCACCTACCATAGTTGACATTCTCATAGCACCACCCGTTGCAACAGAGCTTCTCCCATCTGAGCTACCAAAGGTCATCGCACAACTAGCTTCGACCTGGGGCATGCCGCACCCCATTTGGCTACTCACCATCATGGGATTGGCAGGCCGCATGCCACACATCATACGGGAATTAGGAAACATGGGCATTCCATTGTTTGCAGGAGCATTCATTCCATTATTTCCAACAACATTCATGGTGTTGTGCATTGGGAAATTCATACCACTGTTAGGTGCAATACCTCCTGACTGGTTTCCTGACATGGCAATTACATTAGGAGGCATGTTTGATGGCATAGATGCAGCCATGCCATGGAACTGTGGCATGTTGACACACTTCCTCATGGGCCTGTTCATTGCTCCCATGTTCATGTTACTGTTCATATGCATGTTCATGGTACTGTTTGGTCCCATACTCATATTACAGTTAGGATTCATATTTCCCACATTATTTACATGCATGTTCATGCCATTATTGGGCATCATAGGCATAGGATTGCCAGGCACATTCATCGTACTGCCAGGTACCATGTTCACAGAACCATCAACACTGATGCCCATGGTATTGTTGGAAGCCATGTTCATAACATTACCTGGAATCATATTCACTGCACCATTTGCACCCATGTTCATATTGTTAGGGGTCACATTCACAGCATTGTTGGTTGCTATGTTTGTGCTGTTTGACATAACATTCATGGAATTAGATGGTGCCATGTTCATATTCTGCACCATATGCATGCCATTGTTAGACACCATATTTATGTTCATGTTGTGTGGTGATGCCATGTTCATGGCATTCATAGAATGCATATTCATGGCACTATTAGGCATAACATTTGCTGCATTCAGAGCAGGCATGTTGGCATTCAGATTGGCAGCCATGCTGGAGCTGATCCCATGATGTGTCACAGAGGTTGTGCTGTTTGCAACAATCCTAGTAACATTTTTGACCAGCATTACAGCTTGCACAGTAGAATATGAAAAATCATAGACATGCTCAGTGCTGAAGCAGTCATTCAGCTAGGGGCTTGAGACTAATAGAAGCTGATGTAATGGCATCATCAGTAACAATGGCAAAACACACCCCTTACAAGAGAGCAAGCAGTGAGAGGAAGCATCGGAGAGGCTTGCAAAAGAGCCACACAATACAACACGCCGGGGCGCCGTACAGTCGGGGGCATGATCAGCAGGTGTACAGCAGACAGCACTGCTGTCACTTCAGTGAATCACATAACTCATCTGAAAAAAATAGGAGATATTTATTAAATACCAAGACCTGTGCAAAGAATCAATTGAGCTACTAGGTGTAGCAATGCAGAATTTTGTGCAGGAGAAATAGGCTGAATGTTCCAATGAACAATTTTGCAGTAGTAAGCAAAAGGCAGAGTACCTCTGTTGGATAGCACCACGACTCGCGTTGTGATGGGATCACTTAGTGTTAGAAGTAGCTAGCTACATAGTTATGCGGGAGAGAAATGGAGAGCAAGCTTCTTCAACACAGCAAATGGTAAGTACAGTATGTCTGTATGTACTTTTTATATTACAGTTAATACTGTACATACGCAATTCGTTATTGCATACATGTATGTACAGCACTGTATGTACTGTAATTTATGACAGGTAGTTACTGCACTCCGGAAACACTCGTAAACATTATTTTGGGTCATACATAAATATGTTGGCTTCCGGACAAATCTCTATACAACGGAATGCTCCGGTATTTAGCGATAAATGTCCGTTATATAGGGATCTCTCTATAAACCGGAAATCTCCTTATAACGGACGAAAAATTTCTGAGGCTTCCCCCGAGGTGTCCGTTATACAGTGGAACTCCGTTTTCCCGGAACAGGTTTTCCCGGAACCCGGTTTCCCAGCCTTTTTTCACTTTTCCGGGGTATTCCCGGAAACTTAAACCAAGCCGGAATACCGGAAAACTTTGGCATTTCCCAGAAGAGTCTGGCAGAAGTTCCGGACTTTCAGAAGAATTCCCGAAAGTGACGCTGCGCAGATACTAAAATTCGCCAATTGCGCAGCGTCTCTTCCGATAATTGGAAGGCAACCACCGCCATTTTTGTTCAGTATGCGTCTGCACCCAGTAGTTTCCTTTTCGTTCATTAACGTGCGGCAAAAAGGGTTTTTCTGACATAAAAATATCCCGGAAATAGTTTCAATTTGCCGGAAATACGTCCGGAAAAACGGGATTATTTCCGGGAATTGAAATTTTCTCGTTTTCCCGGAAATTTCAGTTTCCCGGAACGGCCTCCTCCCGTGCTGTCCAGGAAAACGGGGTTCCACTGTATAGAGAGTTTACTGTATTCCAGGGAGCAGCCGGCACAACTACCATCCATTGCAAAACCAACTTCTTAATTAACTGCTCAGATGTCATAGCGTCGCGCCGGGAGGTGCGGTTGTAATTCTTTTTTTTCGTCTTTTTGTCCCTACTATTCCTACGTAAGTCATTCTTGAAACAATATCTTAAAAATTAGTCTTCCACCTCATTTCACAGTGTGGCACTTCTCGCCAAGATCTTGGCGAGTAGTTTGCCACCCTCAGAAATGCGGGCGGGNTTCGTCTTTTTGTCCCTACTATTCCTACGTAAGTCATTCTTGAAACAATATCTTAAAAATTAGTCTTCCACCTCATTTCACAGTGTGGCACTTCTCGCCAAGATCTTGGCGAGTAGTTTGCCACCCTCAGAAATGCGGGCGGGCCTCATTTCACAGTGCGGCACTTCTCGCCAAGATCTTGGCGAGTGGTTTGCCGCGCTCGAGAATGCGGGTGGGCGCCTATGAGCGCCGCGACCTGTGGAACCTCATTTCACAGTGCGGCACTTCTCGCCAAGNTTCGTCTTTTTGTCCCTACTATTCCTACGTAAGTCATTCTTGAAACAATATCTTAAAAATTAGTCTTCCACCTCATTTCACAGTGTGGCACTTCTCGCCAAGATCTTGGCGAGTAGTTTGCCACCCTCAGAAATGCGGGCGGGCGCCCATGAGCGCCGCAACCTGTGGAACCTCATTTCACAGTGGGGCACTTCTCGCCAAGATCTTGGCGAGTAGTTTGCCGCCCTCAGAAATGCGGGTCTTCCAACCTATATAATACTTCCAAAATCAAATTAACATAAAATTATGAAGAAAAAACTTGTACTGCCTATATAGTACTAAAAATATATAAAAACCAGTGTACAGCGACCACACGTCACACTGCCATATTGTTCGACATGCTGCCGCGATGTCGGACGCAAACAAAAACTTCCAAGTCAAATACTGTATCTTGAAAACTAAGAATTTGCCGCAAAAACGTCTTAAAATACGTCCTTCTAACTACTTATATATGACTTCAAAATATCAAAAATGCGTGGTCTCAAAAGTGAATTTAACCAAAT
>LQNS02278141.1:1039086-1069103 GCA_001587735.2 Parhyale hawaiensis | reverse complement strand
AACTTTACAAAAATAACCTCGTCAGCAGGAACTGCGGCCAGATGCTACATCCCCTGCGGAGAAGGCACTCGGGACCCTTGGGTGCGTGATGCCCAAACATATTGTGGCAGGGAATGGGCCCGCCACAATATGCCCCTGAGGGCTTGGAATAAAGAATTACTACGTCTACTACACCGGGAAAAAATTCTATTCCTTTACGCTTCCCAGATTTTCTACTAAATGTGTGCATCGTAAACCAAAAGAAAATATAATTTCGATGTTGAGAAAATATAATTAATATCAGACTCCACGGGAACGGCAAGAAGAGCAAGATTGCATTCAATGTTAATAGCGATAAGTACGGTAAAGTACCGTATTCCAAATTTAGCCTTCCTCTGCAATATGGTCTGATTATTGCCTACTGAATACCATCAGAAAGGAACAGGATCGACAAAATTTCCAACGTGGCAAGAATGCATTCAGATAATAGAGGGATAAGGATTTCATTTTAGCCTTCTTCAGCAACCTCGTCATTGATCTCCATCGAAAAGAAACTTTATTAGGAAATCTGCATCCTGGCCTATTTATTCGCCTATTTCCTTAAGAGCGGACGCGAAATAAATAGATACACGAAGTGTTTTATACTATAAGGATGACGCATACGTCAAAACCAGCTTGTCTGAATGCCTATCAGATGATTTTAATGCCGCACTAGTCAGTTTACTTCCATTGAGAAAATCTGTGCACTGCATTATTACATAAATGTGACGTCGTCCGATGTCGAATAACATAAACATCCAGTCACAGTCTGAAGCTACTCCTAGGCTAGATAAAGACTTTTATTGCGGAAGATCTATATTATAATTCTGCTTGAGGCTCCATCCGCCCGCCCGTCCGTGTGGCTGCACGTTAAGCCTTTCGATCAATATATGATGGGGACGTGTTTTATACGCAGCTAGAATTGGTCGTGAAGGGGCACCGGTTTTGTGTACCTTTGGAAGCTGGTATAGGACTCCATGGGAAGCACCTGGGCAGAATTGTAATGTGAACGGTAGATCGAATCAGTAATCAGTAATGATGTCTTGGTCTAACGGTTTTTCCAAAAATCTATGGATCTTAACGATAAAATTAAGTGTAAGTTTGAAGGGATCGGTATGAGAGTCCTAAACAGTGAATTTACTGCCGAAAATGCAGTGCCTTATACATCGGTAGCACTGGACAACACTTCAGAGCCCGTATTGATCAATATTTAAGTGTATCCAGTCATACCGGCTTACCCCTTGAAAAAACCCTCACATTCAGCCCCCCGCCTACATGCTGACCAAAACAACCATCCCATCAGCAGGAATGAGTTTTCCATCATAGACTCTTCCAATCCCATCGAACTCACAAAATTAGAATCCCTCCACATCTACAGAAACAGACCTAGCCCGAACATTATGACCTCGGCAGTACCACTGCACACTGTCCACACCTAGCCTCACATTTGCCGACTGTACAGGAGCTGACATCCAGCCCCCACCACGTAGCTCTGTTCATTCATATTTTAAACCTCTCCCAGACAACATCCATGCTCCCCCAATTGATTTGAAAATAAAGGAATTTTTTATTGATAGATTGTAGTGTATAGTTTTTTGTTATGATGGGATTTTGCATCCCGAAACGTTAAATTTTAAATTTAGTCGACTTTTATTCATGAATTTTTCATATGGATGCAGTGCCCAACCAATTAGGGGCGCAATACCTTGAGGTATTCATTCTTATAAGTAACATTCTTAAAAATAACATATGGGACAAGATTTACAATAGGTTTATGAAGTAACACTAGTGGGCTGATTGTGTTAACCTGTTATAAACTAAAGAAGTGTTTGGTTAGAACAGTGTTAGAGAAAGTGCGTTTAAGAAGTATTACAGGTTAGGAAAGCGTAGGACAGGTCCTGTTCACGAAAATACAGTACGTTGCCTTTGATTATGCAAATAAAAATTTTTTACTTATTTTCCAAGATAAGTGTCAAACATTTAAAATGTTAATAGTAAGTTAGTGCACAGGTATGTTGTAACTATAAAAACAATTAGAGAAAAAAACTGAACCATTTCCCATGTTTTGGCAACATTTGGTTATCGCGCGGGGTTCTGCTCTAGCGCCAGATTATGCAACATCACTCTCTAGTCAACATGGTTAAGAAAAGCGGTCTAACCAGAGAAGAAAAAAATCAAAGTGACCTCGTTATTAGCTTCTGGTAAGACAACACTCGAAGTTTCCATGAAATTGCAGCGTGATCACCGAACAATTAAGGCTTATGCAATTGAAGGTAAGGTCAACGGAAAACTCCGGATAGAGCCTCTACGAGGAAATTGACTACTCGGGATATGTGGCATTTGAAGGTTTCTATGGTTAGAAAACAACTCTCTACGAGTAAGGCGATATTTGAAGAAGCTGGAGCCCCAGTACTAATTTGAAAGACAAGATGTGAGGTTCTGCAAAAGCTAGAGAAAGTGAAAAAGGCAATTAAACGACCACTTCTAACAAAAACTCATAAAGAAAATAGGGTCAAATGGGCTGAAGAGAACATGAAAACTGATTTCTCCAATGTCATATTTACTGGCGAATGCAGAACCACTCTTGATGGTCCAGATGGATGGGCGTCTAGATGGGTCCTCCTTGACCGACCTCAACAGACACGGCATAACCGTCAACAAGTAGGTGGAGGTGAAATGCTTTGCGCCGGGATTGTAGGTGACACCCTCATTGGTCCATTTGAAGTGGCAGAAGGAGTTAAACTGAATGCAGAAAGGTACTGCTAGTTTCTTGAAGCAAACTTGATTCCATGGCTTGATGACCAGACTATCGCACGCAGATTCAAATTGGTATTTCAGCACGAAACTCTCCCTCACACCGAGCACGGTACACTGCTGACTGGCTTGCGGATGGAGGATTAATATCAAAAAGGATTATGAGCTGGCCAGCGAATAGCCCCGATTCCAAACCCATTGAGAACCTCTGGGCAATGATCAAAAGGAAGGTCTATGAAGGTGGTCGGCAGTTTTCAAGCAAAGTAAGCCTGTGGAATGCAGTAAAAACAACTGCAGATTCTATTCCACCGTCTAAAATATCAAGCCTGGCACAGTCTGTTGATAATCGCTTTAAAAAAAAAAACATGAAAACTGGACGTGCCATGTTCAAAATTACCTTGTTTTGTTTACCACTACAGAGCACTTATTTCAGTGTTTATTGAATTGTTTTGGGTACAATTTCTTGGTTATGGATGAGAAATAATGGAAGGAAATGGCTAAATATTTATTTTACAAGTGCTGTTTATATTTGCCACATAGCCAAACATCTAGTTAATATGGATATTGCTAAGTTCGACACTTTTCTTGAAAACTAAAGCAAAAAAATTGTATTTGCATAATCAAAGGTAACACACTGTATGACTACCGCCGCCAAAATAGCCGCCGTAAATGCCGCCGAACTAAGCCGCTGTAAGGTGAAGAGATTTTCACGAAAATGAAACGGACGTCCAGAGCACGTGAACACTCCGGTCTCTAGTTTAATAACAATATTCCTGTTCACTTCTATTTACTTCCTCTTTATGACGTTTTTTTTAGCTTGTTGCATAATCTGGGATAACAGTAAAAAATTCGTAAACAAGCAAATTGTATGATAAACTTAACCAATAGCTAAATATTTATTTTACAAGTGCTGTTTATATTGGCAACATAGATATACATTTAGCTAATATTGATATTTCAAAGTTAGACACTCATCTTGAAAAATTAAATAAAAAAAATTCTATTTGCATAATCAAAGGTAACACACTGTATATCTAACTATAACATGTTAATGCTTGCGTAGTAGTGAAAGGTGTTTGCGGTTGCAATGTTTAAATGTAAATTTAGTGCAAGTTGTGTAAGAAAGACGCGGTATATATTAAATTAACAAATTTTATTGCTTATTTACACACAGGTTTTTTATTCACTATACATGCCTAGTACTCAGCGACTGAATGATCTGTATGATCGTCTAGTTTGTACGGCTGTTTATATATCATTGTTGGGAGATAACTTCATTTTATATTTTAGACACTGAGATTGCAATCACCACAATTAATTTAGTCTATAGTTTCAAGGAAAGTAGAGCCGTTACATACCGTATTAGTGAATAGATAACAGGGAAAACTCGGCTGCAAGTTGCTTTTACTGCTCGAAAGCTACGGAGAAGATTGTCCGACAGTTTGCTTCTCCTCTGCTTTGGAATCAAGACTTTCAAAAACTTAATCTTACAGCATAAAATGGAGCTTCCAGCCGGCGTGCAATACGATTCAAAATTACGAAGTCAAAGCTTCTGTCTGAATTTCCGGGGAAAGTTAAGCCTAGACAATTCTTTTTGACTGCCATTAATTGTAGCTCTAAAAATTAAAAGCTCATTGCATTTTCAAGACAGCAATGTCCTGGGTCCTCTAGGCTTGTATTTCAATAAAATACAAAGTAAAAACTGCTTTCCAATGAACATAATTTCCTTTATTCGAACTAATTTGAAAAACTGTCCCTTACGCTCGCGCGAGATGAAATCAGAACATTTGATACAACCGCTCCCATGAAGACAGTTCGCCCGATATCTTAGGCGAGTGTCAGACGTTTCGCTTATTCTGAAGGAATTACGGCTCTCGTGTGAACCTGAGCGCAAAAGTGGCCAAAACCTAGCGGGAAATAACAAAGTTTTTTTTTACTGTTTTTTGTTTAATATTTTGAGTATTTTCTCTTAGCTAAAAATGAGTGGTAGGATCGGCATTCTGACCTTTATTTTATAACATATCACTCAGAGTTAAATAATTAATGCACTACGTACGCCCGTACAGGCGAACAAGTGCATTATTTGCACAGGAAGTATCAAAATCGGTAAAGTCGTTTCTTAGAAAAAAGTAAAATAAGACAGTCAGTACCAATTCTTCTCGAAACTATTAGCTGCATTCCCTCGATAATTTTTATCCCTCGCCAATTGCTGGCCGGGAAACACTTCTTCCCTCCGTCCTGGTGGGTATCAGCACTAAATACTTGGAACAAGGGCGCTAATACCTTCGAGGGTGATGCGCCGCATCCTAATGAAGTAACTTTGAACAAAATGCTTACATGCTGACTCATGGACATCCAAATGGACAGGCAAATCATTGACATCATTGTCGTCAGTTCATCTCTACTGACCGATGGTCATAAAGAGGAAATAAAAATAACCGGGAACTCTCCAAGAAAGCTAGCATTTCAGACAGCGACTGATTCCAGACTAGTATAAACTGAACTTTGAACATCTGTTTGCATAGCTAGCATTTGATTATTTTCTAGCAATTTTTTACATACTCTCATGGGTATCATCCCCCTCCCCATACACACGTACATTTCTGTCAACACTGTTACGCCCCTACGCTCAATAAGTAAAAGTCGTATTTGCTTTGGTTTCCGTTTATTCACATCGAAACGTACGTAACCCTATTTACCTGTCAGGCACCTATACATATACTGTACTGTGTATACAACCCTTATGCATTATCGTATAGCTTACATGTCAACACTTATCGCTTACACTATCACAAAGTGTTGCTCGTGAACTTATCCAATTGTCTGATTAAATCAACATGCAGTATAAGCAGACAACTATTAAACCTGTACCGATGCAAGTGATTAGTAAAATAAAAATTTAAATATTCGTGTGATTTACTTACAACCATAGTTTAAACAATTAAGTTTTTAAAGGTATACTCGATTGGGATAGTTTTATAGAGATAAGAAGCTAATTTCATTAGCTTTAATTTGTGCGCAACTTAAAATATGAATGTTATTTTTGCTACTTTATATCGAGTTTTAAGCGTCATACCCAAACCAATTACCCTTGAGACGGCTAAAAAGAGTAATCGGTTAGCAATTAACGCCTGAAAGTCGATCCCAAGTAGTGAAAACAACGCTTATTACTGAAGTTGTTGACGACTAAAAATCTAGCTAATCTGCGCCTTCTGATTAGTAAGCGTTTAACCTTATCCTAACCTGGCTCTGTTCCTGTGCGACAATTGGTTTCATTATCCTGTTGTATGTCTAAGGAGAAAACAGTCTCCATGACGAGATAGCACAGCCTAATATTGTTAACTTTGCATTTACGATAGGAAATTTTTCGTAACTCTGAATGACACTAATTTATGCGCCTGTCAAATCCGGATAAATGTCCAGGGTATTTCAATGAAATATTAGCGTAGAACGTCAACAATTTTACCTCATGCTATATAGATTATTAGATTATTCTCATTGAATGATCACATAATTGTAATTCAAACCACCAATTTGTTGTTAACAATATTCCGTAGTGAGAAAATTGGTAAACTGTATATTCCAGACCACCAAACGTTAACTGATTATTTCGCATTCGTGTGAAGGTTCTGGTTGGTGAAATCCGTGCTAATGTTTTTTGATGATCTAATGGCACCCCATGTGGGGTCGGAATTAGATGACGAATAATTACGACACTGAAGACCGAGTTAGTTAAGTTGGCCTGATTTCGGGACTTAGGTAATTTTAAACGAGCATGAGAGGCAACGCGAAGTTGTGCCGCGCCTCGTGGACTATCTAATTAACAACAATTTTTTATATCCAATCAGAGCTCCTCCTTTTGCTCTTAAACTTGTTAGTCAGAATTAAATAATTTCGTAAGTTAATTGTGGTCTCAGTCAGGTTGGCTAGACAAAAAAAAAAATCTAGAGCTCTGCCTCTGCGTGAATTCCTTCCTCTCTGTTCAAAATCAGGCACGGGAAATAATAAACAGTCGATGGCCGGGCTAAAAAAGTACCAACAGTTGCAGATTGGGGAGCAGTGTGGCAGTGGAGTCCCACATGAATTGGCTTGAAATTAATGAAATTCAGCGAGCTTGTCTAATTACCGTATGTATGAGTAAATCGGGCATTTTATGTAGTGATGATAGTTCATAATTACGAACACAATTAAGGTAACAGTCTGCCATCCTACCATGGCTGACAGAGCCAAAAGGCGATAACATGCAGAGGATGTTGGGAAAGTTCTTGTTCTCATTTTTAATCACATTTCATTTCAGATTTTCGCCCTAAAATAGAATGAAAAGATCCCAGCATGAGGGAATCACTTTTAGCATTTTTATTAAATCTTATTCGAGTTCACTTTCCGTATTTTATGAGGTAACGAGGAAAGTTCGAGCGGTTTTTATAGTGCATCCACTAACAGAAAAGCAGAACAACTTTCTGCATTGCTGTGCATTTCGAAACAAATATCTTAACCATTTCACGACGAGGCTTTAATTCGAATTTAAGGACGGTCACGCTTTTAGAAGTCAGTGCTTCATAAGCCGGGTACTTCTTGGACTTCTTCCCAATGTATCTCATAGACAGCTAGTGCTAATATACATATATTACATATATTATTTTCAATCAATATCGGTTAAACAGCAATCGTGAATTGTCTAGATAATTTCGTTGTCACACAAATAAGGCCACATCGACTTCAAAAACCCTATGTTATTGAGTTTCACTGTACGCACTTCTACACACAGTAGGTTGAATTCAACAATTTTTCGCTTCGTTCCTAGGTGCAACGCTTCATCGTTCTTCTGGACGTCAGCGGTTGTTTCTCAGAAACAAAAGCAACCAAGGCCTGCTTTGTCGTCAGCTGCCACTTCATCCTGTGCAGTAACATTACATTAGGTCGTCACTATTATGGGTGAAGCGCCCCTATAAGACACCCTAGGAAAGCCTTTAATTAATCTTGAATATTTGAAAACTACCAAGCACCTCTCTGGAAATGTTTGATAGTTAAACAAGCCAGGTCACCCTAAACACCGAAATCGACCGAAATCGGCCGAAATCTACCAAAATCAGGTCACCCTAAACTCCGAAATCGGCCGAAGGCAGAGCATAAGCTATAATCCAAATAAATAATAACCCCCACCCCAACACAGTCACACCTCATGAGGTGTGTTCACACCTCTAAGTTGAAAGTGACATGTTAAGGTTTCAATTGAAGTTTTACCGGGCAGTTTCATGTTGGTAAGGGTCCCTACCTGGACCTTTTGAGCGGGGCCCAGTTCGAGCGAGCACCCAAACGAGCGAAGATTATGCGGGCGTGATAAACCAAAGCTCTTTGAATCGTCGATGTTATGTTATAGTCAGAAAGTTTAAGCCTCCGTTTCCGAGCAGAACGATGTTACAGAGGAAAGAGCAAGGGAGAAGGGACATATAGTATGCCGAAAGAAACGGGGAAGCCATTGAATCGTCGACAGTTGCTGGCAGCGAATACATATATGTATATATTTTTTCTTTTTAACTGAGATACTCTTGATCTATGTGATAGTCAATTAAAACACTTCAAAGTTCACATATTCACTTCATTCAACAAGAATGCATTCTACCTACATTTGAGCATTTATTTGATGTTACTTATTTTTTCTCAAATTACGTTTTCATATGACGTGAATTCAGTTACTTGAAGACTTGGTTAAGATACGTGATGGCACATGTGGTTAAAAGCGTCACATGCGCGGCCATTGGAAAAAAAGAATGAATAAAAATATCATCAACAGAGACCATATTAAAAGATTTAAAATTCGGTTATCAGCTCGGTTACTTTATGAGATAAGGCAACGCAATAGACAGCTACTAGTTACTCAACCCTAGTTCCCCGAAAAATTTTTAACAGGGTAGGATAAGCTCCGATACTGTACTAGAATTGCAGTCCGAAAAATGTACGCAAAAGCCTGTGCTTTGCTCTCTTCTTGCCGTTTTTGAGACTAAAAGACAATGTTTATAAACAGTATTTCTAAAAAAAATATATATATATATTACAGAAAAGAGTAGCCTACTTACCAAGAAGAAGGTTGCAGCTATCAACAGAACTTTATCGGTGACGGATATGTCAACAGGCAGAAAGACGCTGAAGCCCGTTCTATACCCAAAGTCGCTTCTTCTATAGATAGCGCCCACTTTTTTTCTGCGCGTATTGCACACGATCTGAAAGCCAGCAATTTTAGTTCACAATTTGGTACCCGGAAAACACTAAGTTCGGGTGACACAAAGCACGCATACAAATTAAATAGCATGTACCCAATGTTTATATGGAAAAGCACTCTGTAGTCTAATTTGAAATATATATATATATTTCATCTCCATTGGCAAAACTGCTAAAACAGAGTAGCTCTCTTTGTGAAATATCGTATTATTTGCAGTATAATAACTCGTGGAATTTCTCTGTAACATAAATTTCAATGCCAAGTAATAATTCTCTCCAATGTCAGTGTTCAGTCTGAAACACCTCAGGGTAGGTATGCCCTCCATATGTTGGGCGCGCAATCGAGATGGGACTATAAATGAGTGTTCACTTAGTCTTTCTCGGTTTCCTCCTTATGATAAGCTCTTTCTTTGTTCCAGAACTTTAGAGAAATGAATGCTCTGCAGCAGAAGCCAGTCATTGCTTTCAGCAATCGAAAGAAATGCGGTAATGTGCTCCGGGTGAAATCTCAATTTGATCACATGATTTGATCCGCGTTGAAACTTACCCTGTAGTTGCGGTTGATGCAGCAGTCGCCGCCGCTGTCACCTGTAATGTAGTAGAGCGGATGCTCCTCGTCATCAGTCACAGTGATGCCAAAGGTAACCCAAGAACTTGAGTTGACGATGTAGCCGGCAGGGGTGTACGGAGGAGAGTTCACTTCAATTACCTGAAGCAAAGAAGCATTCGATATAGTCGTGGAGGGCGCCTACTGATTGCCAGCGAACTAGCGAGCGAAGGGAAGCCAGCGATTTTTGGGCTATACCGTACCGACTGGAGGTGAGCTAACGGGTGGCCAACAACCTATGAATACTCACTGGACTACGAACTTTGAACGAAGTGGAGCCGTGGAAGGCGAGATCAGTTAGCGCGAGAAAACAGATTTAAGCTCAGCCCAATATATAGGCTTGACCAGTTCAGCTTCACAGATGTGCGTTGGTGTTATCTTTTAAGGTTTGTTGTGGGTTCTTTATGAGTTGCGCCTGAGTATTCAGTTGTGAGATTTATTATTCAGAGCAGAATGTAAGTTGCTCAGACTATAGTGATGAGTGGTGAAGGAACGATGTAAAGTTTTTATTTAGCTACGTTTTACAGACATCACTTATAGGAGTAAATAACAAGTGGTATGTAGCTAAGGCATAGCTGCTTAAAATGGAGGCTAAGTATAACAGTGCTCAGACGTGTAGACAAGCAAGGTACGTCGTCTATACAGTTAATGCTCATCGAGCTTAACAGGCAGATGCTGATGATATACTTGATAACTTACAGTAAGTACAAAATATACTTGATAACTTACAGTAAGTACAAGTTGGTAATTAGGAAGCCGATATGTGTCTCAACTTTTGTTGAGGTTGAGCTGTCGGAATTCTCATCAAATCATCCGATGAAATAACTTTATAGTTGTGATGTGAGACCGGCAAGCATACGAGCCAATGGCTATGGGGGCCTTATGGTTATAAAGCTGTTCGAGAATCGAGTGCGATAATGCCTTCCGCCGGATCTATCAGTAAAGAGTTTAATTGCGTCTCTACACTAAGATCTCGGCATCGGTCTCTACACTAAGATCTCGGCATCGGTGTCTGATTTGCTCAGGTGCATATAAGTCCGACCTTCTCCTTCATTATCTCTTATGGCCTTTCCAGCGTTCGTTCCATATATCCTGCCTCATACGAGCAAGGATGTAGGTAGCAATGCGTTTTAACTGTACGTCATACTGAGTTGGAATACACAAATGCTGTAGTATGTGCATCAAACATATATAAATGTTGGTTTCGCTTCGTTGGTTCAATTTCGAGGCATTATCCCAAAATCTATACCCCAGAGAATACCGAATATTTAGTACTATTCTATAAAATGGAGCTTACAGCAGTGTCGGACGTATTCGAATTGCTTACATCCTACCTGATAACAAATGGCGATACCAACGCTAGAGCCGGACAAGTTGAGCCTACTGGCCTTAGCTAAGTCGCTGTCGCCGTAACAGCAAATGGTGCTTCTAACACGCCGGAGCTTTTGTTCGTAGTCCTTCAATAGAACTGAGACGTGTTCGATTGGCCAATGAAGTTGAGACATGGACGGTTGCTTTGTCCAGCCCATCAGACAAGTGCGCTGGCCTCGACCCGTTCATACGAGTTACAAGCGCCGCCATTTAATCGGTTATTCTTGAAACATGCAAAGCACAATCTTGATCCGTAAAAAATTGGAGTTTTCTATCAGCTATATGTAAATTAGGTTACTTATAACACAACACGATTGAGAGTTTCAGACAAATCAAGCCTTGAAGTCTTAATTTCGTATGCCAATCAAATGCGCCCAATATTAACTTGACCTTGCCATGACAATCGTTATTATAAACGGGAGCGACGTCCGTTAGTTATTATTATATTAAACGTATAATTCAATCTTCCGTTTCTACAACGAACGCGCTCCAATGGAGAAAGATTTAAGAGACAGTATATTACTTATTGTTAATGGAAACGTGGAACCGATGCACTACAGCGTTCCAACGTACGATCATCACGCAGAGAAACAATAAGTATCGAGGCCAGGATTAGCTGTGACTATCAGCTGATGCCTTTGGCTCTCTCGTGTGCGGAATTGAGCAAGGAGGTTCAATTTGTTAATTCAATCGTCCCCATGTTTTGTTGACTGCCGGGCCGCGTCCGATGAGTTGCAATCTAAACTTGCAAAAAATAACGGTAGCAGTCCCCTACCATTTAAATACATTGGGCAACAATATCTTTGATATTTACAAACCACAAATCAATATATTTCATACCCAATGATGCCTTATTCCTTAAGAATAGGAGCTTAGAACTTTTTCTACTATCGAAACCACACTTTAAGCCCCGTATTATGCTGTGAACAAAGCAGGCTCACCCTGAAGTAGGTTATTTTATTGTTGTCGCGCAATGCGAATAAATAAATGAGGTTTTCTTGCTTCTTTATAGACATTTTGAAAGCCTTAAGCTTCTCTGAGTGCTAATTCACTGCACCTTTGACAAGAAATATGAAACTTCACTGCAATAGTGATACAGTGACACTTATATCCAAAATTGAGTTGACGGTAAACATTTTTTCAACGTTTTGTGGGTACACAGTTGTGTTTACAAGCAGTAAAATGAAATGTCTGAACACTTAGCACTACGTATGGTCGAGGAGCCTCACCTAAAAGTTATTTACTTGACAACCTCGAAAACAATACCGAGTGGTAAAGAAAAGTGTGAAAATGCCAACCAGCTCAGTTGGCAGTATGCGTTTTGCTAAAAAACGCATAAAAGGAGTACTGTATCTGCATTTAGAATATTGCTTATTCATAGTTGTGTGAATACTAGACGTAAAATAATATAAGTTATTAATAGTTCCAAAAACTGCAGCTTCTTTGGACCAAGGATCGTGAGCACCAAAGTTTTGCTGAACATCTGCGCTCAATAGTCAAGCGCCGCTACAATACACCGTGCGGCAGTGTGAACACTGCCTCGAGATTTTCGCTGCGTTGTCGAAATCACACTGACGTTTTTCGCACTTATGAGCGGTCGTCTGGACGGGGCTTTATGCGTTTTGCTGGAGAACGCATTAAAGTAGAACCTGCATTTAGAATCATTGCTTATTCATAGTTGTCTCGATACTAGAAGCAAAATAAATTATTAATAGTCACAGAAACTGAAGCTTCTTTGGACCAAAGAGCGTGAGCACCAAAGTTTTGCTGAACATCTGCGCTTAATAATAGAACATCTGCGCTTAATACTCGCCAAGCGTCGTTACAATGCACCGTGCGACAGTGTTGATGCTGCTGCGAGATTTTCACTGCGTTCTGCGAAATAGCACAAGCGTTTTTTGCACTTATGAGCGGTAGTCTGGACGGGGCTTTAGGACAACTTTTTAGCTACTCCCAAGGCAGCGGCGTGCAGTAATAAGCACCAATACTGATTCAATGCTAGATTTAAATAGCAATATTTTAAAATTAGGCTTTTTTGACGTCTTTGACTTATGAATTCATTGATTCATAAGTTTATTGTGCATTCAAAATATGCAATTTTTCAATATTTGACGCTTACGTTCACGTCATGCGCCGGCATATCGGAACCTTGTATATAACATATATACATATATAATATATATATGTAGCATTTTAATGTTATAATGTCTCCACGAGTATTGAATAAAGTTTAATATTATACACAAAAGTGCCACTAGAGGGCAACGTAAATCGGGATCAAAAATTTGCACGTACTTTCCGCTCCTCTTGTATTCTAAACTCTTTGTTTAGAGCCTGTACACACGCTAGTCATAAGAATGGGTTTCGTTATCTTCGCATCCGGCTGCATTGATGTGTCGATCTAAATAACAAACACAAAAAATTTCAAGTTTTCATACCACCTTCCCCTAAATTTGAAGCTGTGTGCGAAATTCAACTAACGACAGTAACGGCACTCGCGAGCAAACTGAAAAAAAAACTGCGTCTACACGATCCATCACTTCATCGATCACAAACACAAGAATTGTCAAACAAGAACACAAACACTGCGCTTCGTTGTCCCAACGGCATCAAAAACAGAAGCCACGAACACTTGAAGGTCACTATACGCGAATTCAGCATTATATTACCATTACTAATCGATATTCCACCTTCACTTTATCGGTCAGATATTTATTTTAGTTGTAGATGCTGATTGGCGGGCAAAATTTTATATATACTGGCGAGAAGTAAAGCTAAAAATTCACTCATTGGCATCCCCTCAAATGCAGAAATGCAGACGATAGAAGAATAATTTCTCACTTTCAACCTATAAATTTCTTTAGTTTCTATTGCAATTTACACTGTGTACATCCATTTCTTCCATTAAAACGTAACTCTTGCTCCATTGTAGCTTTTGCTAAAGAAAAAAAAAGAAGGTACAGACGTAACTTGAGGAATATGCTACAGTTATTAATAATTGGCAACATATAGTTGCCAAATGTTTCCCGCTGTACAGAAGTTCGAATCAAACATAAACAAAATTCGCTAGGCGGTTAAATTGAAATAAGAAATGATGCTTCAATTACTAAATAATATAAATAAAACAGATACATATACTTACAGAGCGAAATATAATTTGCAAACTTTTTGTTTGACCAACTCCGCGTGATCGTGCTGAAAGATTTCCAGCACTGCTGGCAAACAGAAATCACAAACTTCGAAGGCTTGCCGCGAGTGTTTGTCGATCAAAACCGTTCCGCGATCACGAACTTCGACGAAAAGATGGATCGTGTAGACGCGGCCTGAGGGCTACACGTCATTCATCTCAAATCGTTCACTCGTCCGAAAGTTTGGTAGCGTCGTTGTGTACGCCACAAAAAGTTCCGAAAATGTTGACCGTTAAATCAGTTTTCTTTGCAAGATATCATGGGGCAAGTTAGGAAAATTTCTTCAAACTTTGAGTGAAAAAACTCTCTAAAAGCAGTGCACTTTTTGCCCTCTCTCTCCAGGGCACAGTAACACGTTCGGAGTTTCGGACAAGTGGATGAGCCAACGCTTTGATATGAAGGACGTTTACGTAAACTCGCCCTTAGTAAGTTAGCAACATCCTTACACCTTTTTTTACTTCGCTCAAAACTGTGTTTACGATGGCTCAATTGGACGATAAGCAAAGGAAATACTTTCTTTTGGTTAACGTGCGTACAAGCCTTTAGGGAGCCATGGGCGAAAGCGTGAGTTTGAATGATAAAGCACGTCGTTTCTTCAACGTGCTGTATCATTCAAGTTCGGCAAATGCCGATTTTATCCTTCATAGCGTTCGTCGATCTTGAACAAATGATTAAAATTGCATAATAATCCCCCTTTCATGCTAAGAATCACTCTAAGCCCGTATAAAACAACACAGCCGAAAATGTTGTAAGCACACAAAAGACGCCATGTTTGTTTTGAAAAAAAAGCTGATTGCTGCGTGATTTAACTTCTATCGGTTCATCGGGGCTACCGATCCTAATCCTAGTGAGGGGCACATGACATAATAAATAATGGCGGGCACTTGTACCCAGCTTGGGAAGTAAAAAAGATCGGAGTGCGCAGAACTTCCGCCTTTCAAGCTCTTGTGACTGGGTTGCAAGTGGCCGCAGGTGGTGCAAGTGCCCACCACTGGATCATAACATACTATGAGGCAGTGACATCCAACTCCGCTGGTAGTTGCAGTCAAATCTAAGTACATTGGTTGGATTTAGTGGTACCCGCAGGTTAGAAGAAAAAGGTCAGTAATGACGTAACAAAAGCAACGGTTGGGCGTGGAGTCTCTCGACGGCTTGTTAGATAGCCGAAATTCAAAGTTGAAACCCAGCTCATCATAGCATTGGTGACCTAAAAGGGCAGAAGAATTTCAAATGACATGTAGCATGTCAAGCAAGTGAGGAAACCCATGCACGGTGGACCTCCGCTTATGTCAACAGCCAGTCAGGAAAGAGCAAAGGCCGTTAGGAGTATTGAGATGGGACGAAGGAAGCACGGCTGGCATGAAAGAAAAATGTCCTGAAGGCTTAACTACGGATAAGATACCGATAGGAAACATTAGTCTCCTTGGAGCACGACTCTTTTTAACATAGCATTGGTCCATTACACCTCTCAAGGGGCTTTAGTATTCAACAAGCTATGCACGAAAGTAAGCGACATTTATAATTACCCTGCCTCTACAGCAGCCTTCGTTTTGTTCCTGAAGCTGCACAACAGGGCCGAAGTTGTCGAACAGATATCTGACGTCCCTCGGGTTAGCGCCTCCGCAGCTGCAGCTGCAGCAGGGGTCCGCTTCTACTGAGGACAGCAACAATGGACCGTCCTTCTGGCGCACCTCGAACACCGTTCTTTGTCTGCTCTCATCTGTTGGTGAATGTATGTATATATAGAACTTGCGAAGGTGGCTCGCTCAGGGGAAGCCTCTGATATCCTGCATCAAACTTCACTTAATGTTCTTTCTTTAATGGTTTCTTAAGGCTTGCACTATCACTATGGTTGTAAATCATAAGCTCAAAACCATTAGGCTCTAGAATTAGGCCAAAGCATGAGAGAGATGAAAAATAGCCGTGAATCGCACGGCCAAAACAACCGAGGCGTGCTGAAATCACAATTCCGGGTTACCTGTGGTACACCAGTGGCCCAGCCATTTACGAATGGCGTCGCGATCACTACCCGGAGAGCAGTGACGACGATTGTGACACGAGTTACATATGACGGCGCACGTAATCGCTCAGTAACATCAACTTACAACAGAGCGATTGAAAAGTTATACAAATGAACCTCGAGGAATATCTGTAGCGCAACATACGTAAATACGTACGGTAGTCTGACTTTGAGCTTCGTAGACAAAATTACGATCAGCGGAGGTCGTCATTATAATGCTCGTCTACAGGTAGCGCTTTAATAACCGCAGTTCGGGTTACGATTAAAGTTTTTCAGTATGCGGCAGCTTCAGTCGGTTCAGGCTAATGTCAGCAAAAAGTTCATGTGTGAACTCCGCTTAAAGAGTTAACGCCCAAAACCCGAGACTCAAGGTGAATTCAACCCACCTCACTGAAGACAGAATAAGTCAAGCTTATTGGGCTTACTTTTGCCACCATCCAATCAACGGCGCTTTAATATGAAATCATTAATATTTATGGAAATGTTAAGATTTGTGGAAAATGATTCTCGAACTTACTCATAGAAAACGTTACGCGCGGTCCGCAAGAGAATCTGGCTGATTTCTAGGTTACAAATATACAACGGGCATGCCGCAGTGGTCTTACATTTTAGACCTCATTCCGCCCCATTGCTCGGCCTCCGTCAGGCAACAGTATGCGCTGCCATCGTAGATACATACTCGTATTAGATCGTTTGTAGCCAGGACCATTACTGATGACTTTTAGCCGGGAGGTGCGCATTGGAGTTTGCAATCCTGATTTATAAGCTCAAGGCGCATTTCCTGGTACTGCCTTTTAGACAGTCAGGGTACTTTTGAGCAAATATGGGACTCGCGCTAGTAGACGTTGGCACGATCATTGATCTGCGGAATATGTCGTTATAATCAACACGCAAATGCGCAATCATGGATTTCTTCTTGATTAATGTTACATGACAGCGTGTTACAGTACAGGGATAACAATAACAGCAACTACAATAACAACTACAATTTGCAACAACTGGCATATTTGACCGCTTCAGAGCAATGTCCGAATTTTCGAATTAACGAGTTACTAACTCCATGGAGCTTCCGAGTTGCTTTTTCTATATCCTGGTTATCACGAAAAAATCATCAATGATTTTATGACACAGAAAACAAAAGCTGTTTACATACGTGAGCTCCACCTCAGTGAGGACAGAATGTTTATGACTGGGGAAGCTACTTCTCTTAGGCACGCAAATTGTAAACTTTTATGGTATTAAAATGCGAATACATGGGAGAGCCATTGCCAGTGAATTGGTTTATAATTTGAGTGCAAAGACAACCAGTATCGTATTGAGTTTTAAAGCAAACTGTATCAGTAATATCCGTATAATTTGATATCCGTTAAAGTACCAGTTCTACTAACTTTTACAGTGACGTACATGTAGCTACGGCTATGGGCGATAATTGCTCTTGTCTGTCACGCACTTTGCCTTGTTTTTTTTACAATTTGCGATAATATGACGTGCATTGTATTTCTGGTAGGAAACAGAGTTAGACAACATGTGAGAGAAGCAGCAAGTAGGGTCACAAGCTTTATAATTTTGAAGATTTACTGCTTCACGGACCTCGTCGTCCGATACAGTACATTGATCATGAGATGAGCTCATATTATCAAGAATTTTATCAACATACTCTTTATGATTGTTGTCATCAAAATAATTCATAATACTTTCATAATGAGTTATCCAGTTTTTCAGAATGGTAGCCTTTATATCAGTTTGCTCTGCTCGTGTTACTAGTAAATAATCTTGTCTCTCTTCAAATTTTAGGTAAAACATAACTCAGAAACAGCGGACTTTCTGTTTTTTACTCAGCAACAGCAACGCCTTCGAATGCCGTGAAGTAAAAACAGAGGACAAAAAATTATCGGGTGCAATTAACAGCGACAATTTACTCGCATACTATATTAGTGGTGTCATGCACAGCTGCCGCGGCAGTATGAGAATAATTTTTCATTTTTAAATTCTTTAAGGACAGTGGTTCTGCAGCCTTTTCAATTATTGTAATTCTGATAAATTTGGCTTTTCAGCCGGACCATGAGTTCCCATCGCTGGTTTTATAGTAATGAATTATATAAAAAATAGCCTACTTCTAAACATGACCAATATTGTTTCTTTAAAAGTTTAGCGCGCAAAGGTTAAAGGTAAAACAAAATTCCCGTTAGGCCGTGTGCAGACGAGCCACATCTTTGCTTACTTCGACGAGACAATTTTGTGGGTAGAGGCAGCATGCCGCGACATCTTAATGCACAAGTGCACGCAAAAGCGTCATGCGCTTGTGATTGCAAAAGTTTTAGGCTAAAATTATCACAAGTTGCATAAACAACAGAAATGATAAATATGAATTTAATAAGTTTTATTGTTAGCTACCCGCCGGTTTTTTATTCACTACATGTGCATAGTGCTCAGGGACTGAATATTTTGTACGATCTTGTAACTTGTAAACAAAACATTGACTTGTACGTTTTTTGATGGCCGTCATCGTTGTAACCTGAGGACAAATTTATTTTATACTTTTGAGTTTTGGCAAGTTGCTATTGCCACCATTTGAAGCAAAGCTTCAAGAAAAACGGTGGCGTGAATAGATAACAGGGAAAATTGAACGGCAAGTGGCTTTGAATTGCTTGAAAGCTGCGAAAATTATTGGCCTATAGATCCATTCTACCGAAAGCGCCCTTGAGCAACTTTTTCGCCGCGTCTGGCCGGTAGAGCATTTGTGGGCGAAATGCTACTCTCGGTAATTTTTACTTCTCGTCTGCATTAGGCTTTAGTGTTTGCGGTGTACGTAAAATTTTAGGATTACCATCATCATAACTATTATTGTTACTATATGTACATAGTTAGAAAGTGACCATACGGAATCTAATGTACCTAGTCAAACTGCTGGACATTTTCAATAGGGGAACACAACGGGTTGTTGCCAATTAATTAGATAAGAAAAAACGGCAGCGACATCTCCCAAGGAGGTTTAATACAATGAAACTTTTTGGTATTAGTGGAGAGATCATCCCCATAAATATCTAATACATAGACTTACCTTTATAAAGATAGAAACTGTGTACAGGAACGAGAGCTTGCAATTCTACAGGAACTTCATCGTCATTTTGCTTCGTTGGCTCTTCAGTCTCTTCGGTGTGACCTGAAAAAAAAGTTAATGGAATTCACTTCAATGAAATCCGCGGGAAAGTAATATTTCATTCACCAGGCAACAGCATCACTTCCTTGTAGAAAAGTCGTTTGCGTTAATTCCCTTCCAACGGCCCTCACTTCTTTGCGTCTGTGGGAAGACCCCGGAAGCGTCTCCATCTATCTCTCATCCCACCCTTCCTTCGACTGCCCCCCCCCCCCATCTCGCTGCCCTCTGGAACCTCCATCTCACGAGGGCCGCAGTTAGGGGAGCAACAACAACCAAGTGGTCGGATGATCTCGCTGCTGTGTTGCCCTACGAGGGCAGTGCATTTTTCCTCTATCTAATGTCACTTATTGAGACATCACCAGTTATGGTCACCCTATAAATGATAGATTTTATGATTTGATCTTCTGAGGCAACCACAAAGAATTTTGTGGGGGGGGGGGAGTTCGATAAATCACGAGTTGGCTTGAGACGCTGGCATGAGATTAATGGCGTGTTCGATTGGCCAGTGATGCTAAGCCTTCGATGCTTGATGTGTCCGATATTTCAGGCAGCTGCTTTGGCTTCGGCCAGTTGAATTGAGTTTTAGGCATCGACTTTTAATTGAGTGTCCTCGAAGCTTCCAGAAACTGAAACTTGCTGTTTAAAATGGAGTAGTCAACTTCTCATCCAGCTCAACGTAATCCGGTCGCTGCTAGCACTTGCAACACGTACGGCTAAAAGCAGCAAACCCAAAGTTGTGGTCTCAAGTTATGGAGAAGTCAGCCTCGATGGCTTAATTGCGGCGCCCAAGTGAACACGCTCTAGATATAGTTAGTTACGGGATCATATCATAACAGTACATTTTTTTAGTAGTGCCTTCCTACCCAGAAAGCTCGTTGTGACCCGGATTCCAAAGGAAGAAAGAATGAAGTGACATACAGTATATATTTGCAAAGCGCAACTGCAAACCAAGAAAGATGATCGAGCAGGAAGACATCCAGGGGTTGCATTCTGGATGATCATGGGAGCAAACAGCTGACCAATGACGAGTGGTGCAATGATTATTTCCTAATTTCTTTCCTAGGTTCCTATTTACATATGCAGGTCACCCACCGAATAAAGTACTCCATTATATTGCTTTATAATGTATATAGCTAGCACGACCGACTTACCATTGAAATCATACATGTCGACTCCACCAGGACTGTCTACGGATTCGTCTTCCATGACGATGGTTGGGGTAACACTTCTTTTGTACATTTTTTCAGAGTCAAGTTCGCAGTCGCAGCATTTCAGATGGCATTTTGCGCTATCATTACCTGATAAATATTACTTAGTATCACCTCACGTTCGTTAATACAGCTAAAAAAAACGCTCCTGATGACCGCTTTTCTCGTAAGAGTATAGCACTATCTAGTACACGTCTAGAAAAATGGGAAGTACGCGTTAACGGGTTGAACGATTATCTATGCTGTGGATTATGAAACGCATAACTAACTAGAGCACTCTGAGAGCGCATACTTCCGCCAAGCAAGGCAATGGTAGCGAAAAAATTAAAGTGGCCATAAAACTAAGCCATTACCAAAATTTATTCATTCGTGCCGTTCAACATTTCTATAAATTCCAACATAACTTTTGAGTTATCTTGGTGAAAGACAGGTAGACAATCAGAGACAACTGTTTCTTTGTGTGTTTGATACAAACTTGATGATCCTGAGCAAAAACTGGCAACGAGCGGACGACAGAGGTTAGTAGAATTGACACGTTCTTTCGAAAACGTGTGGTATTGGCGACAGTTTGGTGCTTTAATTGTGTGTCCGCCCCCGGCATGTCGTGAAGCGAGCAATTGCCGCTTCAGCTGTGCTCGTAGACAAATTTAAGAGTCCTAGGAAGTGTTCGATTGGTCGTCAAAGTCGATCTAAGGCAGAGGTGGGCAAACTTTTCGACTTAGGGGTTACATGGAATTTTAAACGTGACTGACGGGCCGTACTATCGTCATTCACGACGATTTTGCGTCCAAGTAAGCTTTCCTGCGCGCGCCACCACCAAAATAATCGCTACCTAGGCTAACCTAACCTTATCTAACCTCCTTACCTAACCTTCAAACCTAACCTTACCTAACCTAACCTAAACTAACCCAACCTAACCTTTCTAGGCCCGGCATCACGTTGTCATTGATTGCCATTTAGCTGCTAAGATTGCAGGCATGGAGTGCTCGCGTTTCCATGGCGACGCAACAGCCATTGACAGAGTAGGTTGGACCTCGCGAACCGACTTTTCCCGGAATAATATCGGCAAGGGCAAGAACGTGGACTCCAAACTAAACGCGTCTCCGTTTTTGCAAATTTCGAGCGAAATAATGCAAAGGAAGACCACCCATGTTTAACTTATTTTGGTTGAAAATTTATACTTCCAAGTAGTCGATATGTGCTCTCGCGATTCAAGCGAACATATACGGTATATCGACTACCCTGATGTAAAAAATTTCGAACTAAATAAAAAAATCTTTAAACAAGGGTGGCCTAAATCCAGGACTTCTTGTAATCCCATTACCTTCAACTTAATTGCTGGGAATTTCATTGGTGAGTGTTCGTTTAGCCATTTAATAACTAGTATCGCGAGTGTGCGATGCACGCCTGGAGCTCTGAATTTCCAAAATGGCGTTCGAACGTTTCGGCCTATACTTCAAGCTTATCAAGTTAGGTTATTTTGATCAAAGTGGGCGAATCAAAGACGCCGAAAGGGCCTCAAAAACTTAACTTAAGCATACCAGTCTTCCAGTTAAAATTTATTACAAAAACTAAGGCTCCAATGAAAATCCACAGCCTGCAGCATAGCACAACGCGCCACGTGACTACAGTGTGACTGGCACTAGGTCCGAACCTAATATTCAGGATGTAATGAAGGCCTGTACGATACCGGAACCGAATAACATTAATAAAGGTGTTTGCTTAGTAATGTCAAATGCAGTTTATTGGTGCGTGTACTCAAGTCCTTCCTTTGATTTAAGTCTTGCTAAACAAAACACGGTGCATATAGAGCGGAACAGGAAGAAGGGACACATAGGGCGCGTTCGATTAACTCACGAGATTAAGATTTCGAGAGATGATTTATCCGGACATTAGATAGGTGCACTGGTTTCGACCCGTTGACCCTTAATGAATCACGCTTGAGACGTTTAAAAACTCAGTCTTGGTTGTTAAAAACACAAGTTCTCAGCCAGGTCAACGTAATCGGGTTGCTTCTAACACTTGCAACACTATTCAGCGAGGTAGAGCCCACGCTCTTGTTAGAAATGGAGCTAAGTCAAGCCTAGGAGTCTTTATTTCTCCCTAGTGCATCAACAGAAGAATAGTAGTAGTATTAGTTGTATTCTTCTAGTTTAAGCCTCTCTTATGATAGCGTGCACTGTGATTTAAAGAGAGGAAGAAAGAAAGGACATGAAGAATGTAAAGAGAAACGTGAAACCCATGTATGAGTCCACGCGCATGGGCACAGCAAGTCGGGAAAGAAAAGGAAGAACAGAACAAAGCGTCATCAGTAGAGTATGAAGATGGAAAGAAGCAAAGTGGGCACGAAAGACAGACGTCCCGCAGGCAAATGGCTAAGTATGGTAACCTGCAGGATAGCCCTAGGGGTGGTACTCCACCTGACATTATATCGATAGAAACGTACAATCCATGCTCAGGGACCGGAGTGTTTCCACACTCGTTCAAAGTGCATGTAAACACAATGTCGACAAAGAAGTGGTAATACAGCACAAAAGTATCGTTAGTAGAAGTATGAAATTACTATTATCACTGACGTCCTAGTTTCACCACCGCAGCAGCGGGCACGACGGCGCTATGTTAGCAGTGATACGCCGTTTTACTCGACATTTCTGCCGCAACTTCAAACTGATGGTGAACTCACTAGGTTAGTTCTATACTTGTCTCAATCATAGCACATTGCGCTACTACTGGCAGGGATAAAGGCGCAAAGAACAGAAGAAATACCCTCGAGTAGACGGCCAATTCCGTGGCTTTTCACACGAGTACTTCGTTAAGATGCAACGCATCACCCTCCAAGGTATTATAGCGCCCTTCCACGCGAGTGGACGAGTGCAGCGTACTAGGTCGGCCATTTCCATTGACAGCCCAGTGAGGCCACCCCGCGGAACAGAGAGGGAAATATAGAAAACCTACCTAATTTTATAAAACTAACCTCGTCAGCGGAAGCTGCGGCATCTCCTGCGGAAATGGTACTCGCGTTTTCCACTGGGTTCGTAAGGTCCATATAATATATTGTCACGGAGAAAGGGCTCGCCAGAATATACCTATCAGTTTAGAAGTATCAATACGGAAGAAAGCAATGTGACAAGAAAAAAGTTATCCCGGAAACAGCTTAACTAAGGCGAAAGTGACCTATGAGAGTCCCCATAACTAACGTATGATCGTGGGCCATCCTATGTTCACTGAAGCATGAAGTCTGAATCGATGATGTCGGATGAAGAATGAAGCGTGATATGCTCTATAATTTGACCGTCCTGTGAATTCAAAGAGTAAATTTTCACAATACAGTATTTGATTCTCTTTCCTGTAAAAATAAAGGGTGTTATAGGCTTTGATTTGTGTTGCATTAGCAGATAACTCTCAAGGGGTTTATATATTTTTTCACCATGGATAATGAAACACACGAGCAAAAGTATTTGAAAGCCGTGTGCAGCACATGGTTGTCGACGTAAAATATTAATATTAGTTCTGATCCAAATGCTCCGAGAGTTCATCCCATGCATGGTCTAACCTAGTCGAATTATGTCTAGGCGACCTTGGTAGCCCTGCAATCATTGAGGTACAAGCATAGGCAGAGCTATGCAAATGTTATTAGAGGTCATCTGAGCTGGAGGTAACGCGATCGAGTTTTCAAAACTCCCAGCAAATGTTGAACTGAGAGCACGATTTGAAGCGCATGCGCACCGCCGATGCAAGATCCACAACCACCAAACTATCCAAATTTCGATTACTTTGCTGCTATCACAACGTCGACATACGATTATTTAACATCACTCCCTCAAAGCAAAGCCCGTACTCTTTGCTTCCAGGGTTACCCCACGGCCCCACCTAAGCCAACACTATGGCCCCGTGTTCTGAGTGGGTTCACTGATGTTAGGTGTGCACTAGTCCTGTTTGTAAAGTTCTGAACATTTTCTAATTTTTTAATCAAATTTTAGTTGAAAAAGACTTATAATGTTCCATACCGACAGACACGCTAGATATTCCCACACAAAAAATCAATATTGTTTGACGTCCGCAAATGATTGTTAAATAAGTAATGTAGTAGAGACGGGCTCACACGACTTTCAAATGAGCGTGATTTCTCACCTCCGATTTGAGTCGTATTGTTGTGGTCTTGTAAACATAGCTGCGTCTAACAAACGATTTAGGCGAAATTGTTAGCCCTCAAGTTAACCAATCTAAAAATCATAGACATTTATCGCACATGTGCGAGTATGCAGTGAGCATCATCAGATAATATATGATAAATACCTTAAAATTTGCTACTAGTTATGTTGAGCAGCTTAAGCCTTTTTCCGTTACCACTAAAGTGCGATCTCACAGAGGAAAAAAGAAGTATCGATAGAAACTTTCTTCAATCTTAACGTAACAACCCCCTAAACCTATTCATTTGGCCATAAAACCGTACCACGTAAAAGGATTTTAAAAACCACTAATAATGTATTTATAGGTGGCCCTGGCTATCTGAAAATTTGCCCTCTATATATTAGATACACTTGACGGGATAGACACTTTAACTAAATACAAAAGTGACTTTGAAAATTTGTTTATGGCCCTAATTTAACAATAAAGATGTTCTAAGATCAGCAATTACAACTTCTTCATATGAAACAGAAATTGGAAAACAAAACCAGAACAACCGAAATTTATTCAATTCAAGAACGAAAATAATTCCCAATGGAAACTGAATAAAATAACAAAACAAGTTTTATCTTTTCGATAGAGCAGTCATCTGTAAAGGCGAAAATAGTTGCAATGTTCCATTGAACTCCTTTGCAGTGTGGAGCGGAAGGCAGATTACCTCTGTCAACAGCACCCAGGCACGCGCATTCAGGGCTTCTTCGCTCGCATGAGGGCAGAAATTAAAAAAAGATAAAATAAAATAAACAGTATGTAGACAGTCAGTAGACGAAGGAAATAAAAACGACAAAATTTCGGCACGAAAAAGTAAGATGCTCGGAAGACCTAGCTAAGTCTAATGCGACGTATGGATGTGCCTGGGAATGCTGGGATGTGATCAACCCGCATCCTTGTATAATAAAACGCTTCGTGTATTTATTTATTTATTTCGTATCCGCTTTGAAGGAAATAGATAGGCGAAAAATAAGCCAGGTTGCAGATTTTGTAACTCGATGACCAGGTTACAGAAGATGGCGACGGCTGATCCTCTTCCCTTTATCTGAAGACACTTATCGCTTGAAACACTACATGAAATCGGAACACTATGTATGTAGCTTCTGGAGTCCGATTTAATAACTTTTTCTCTCAGGTCACGACGTATAAATTCGGCAGATGGTCAACGAAGCGCTCTGGAGTGGTTGATTTTTCATGGGCAGTAGACAACTATTTCTTGTTGATTACTGTCTTTCACTTCTTCTTCTTCTACAGCAGTATTATTCCCGTTCAAAGGGGTCGCTGAAGCAGTTCTTGCTATTCCATGTATTGCTGTCCATTACCACATACTCCTTCAGCTCCATACCACGCTTATCATCCCTCACATTGTCATTCTCTGAAGGTTCGAATTTTGTTTCATAGCCCAAAATTTCAGTGAAGCAAATATTTAAGTTCGCAAGATCGTATCTTGGCTACGGAGCGCTGACATGCATACAAGCTGGCTGAAGTTATATTCAAGCTTACTGCAGTGTTTTATTCAAAAAATTTTTTCTGCCTCTCACTATTGAAGCGGAACGCCTAATCAAGAAGGAAGATAGAGAACGTATAAATAGTTTGAAACTACTCTAGTCTCAAGATCGAAGACGTGCCACGAATGCATGGAGAGAGATGAATTGTCTATGCGATACAGTCAAGAAAGACTTGAAGCAGAAAGGTTACAGAAGTGAATGAGGGCTGCTGATAAGCCTGAGCGGGAAAATGAGGAAACGACAAGTCAGAGAAAAAACCCTGAGGTTGAAAGCACGACAAAGGATCAACGAAGAAAATAAAGCAAGTCAGAGAAGAGAAGATTCTGCAACGACCTATATTAATAAAAAATATCGGTTATTGCTTGAATTTTTTCACGCGCGGGTCACTAGTAACCTAAGAAATTCAGACGTAACCAGCATTGCACTCTATGGTACGTTCATGGTTTGTGTATCGCCAGAACAAAGCGCAATGTAGCGACACAAACAACACGGTGTCACCTCCACAACTAACCTAATCTGCCATGTGTTTATGTACTTCGACGCGTAGCTAGGATACGAGAGAACGTCTGGGTCGATGCCTGAACGTCACTCATGGCATCGCCTAGAGAAGGCACGCCGCTGTATGAACCATAACCTTGGATCGCGTTGATAACTTATCCTTGACATCATTTTGGCGGCCTGTAGTCCTGTACAGCCGCCGCAAGAAGTGTAACAGTTGATGTACTTGATGATATTGCTCGATAATATTGACGAACGTGGCCCGGAGAATGTTAAGGTTATCTAACGTCTTTCCGTTTTAAAATCTAGCAAGTCCAAGCTTCGTTATTAACAGCTTAGTCTAACGTAACGAACTTTGCCTAACTAAGCTCGCCTTATCTAACCTAGCGTTCCTCGTTTACACCTAATGCTGGCGCCACACTAGACAATCGCATTCACAACTTGATGCGAGCACGCGCAGTTCAAAGGTCATTCCGATTTATATCTAACGTCGGTAGCATAGATACAGTAGCATGAACAAAGTGTGAGCTGTTCATCCTCGCAACTTCGTTAGAATGCGGCGCATCACCCTCGGAGGCATTAGCGCCCATCCTCGCAACAAGCTGCGCGAGTGAATGCAACGTAAGGCCTCAGCGTTATACGCAGACATGAGAAAGACTGCTGAATGGTGCTTGCGGTCAGTTGACTATGGAGAATGGGAATTAAAATTTTGGGTATTAGTTTACTTTATCCTAGTAGGGTGTATTTTTCCGATTTTTTTTCTTAATCTACTCAATTTTTTTATGTAGATTTCAAATCTGAAGTCCGTTTGCTGTGGTCGGCTCTTGTTTTTGAGTTACGGCGCCTCAAATTTCCGGAAAGTTCCGGTAGGAATAACATTGTATACTAGGTTAGCTTAATTAACGAAATTTAACTTAGTCTACCTACATAGGTTATGTTAAATAACAAGATTTGACTCACTTATTCTTCCACAGCATCACTTTCCTCATCAGATGAGCAGACTTCAACATTTCTTTCCACTGAACTTCCAGGAGGAAACAATTTTGCTGCTTCGATCAGAAACCCACGGAACAGTGTGGTCCTGCCAGCTTCACTAGTCACAAGTAAACACTTTCCACTGTATTGTTTTAATACTGAGACGCTGGGTCCATTCTGTCAAGTCAAAGACTAAAGCCGACCGCCGCAAACGGACTTCAGATTTGAATTCTACATTCAAAATTGAGTGGAATAAAAATAAATCAACATAAATAATATACCCTACTAAAGTAAATTATTACAAAATTTTGTGCGGAATATTTCGCCTGTCGTTCTCACGCGTTGGCGCACCTTCTGACTTACGTGTGAAACTCGTCATTTACAACCCCGTCCACATTTCTCTGGACATACTACAGGTTCTTGCCCTGATCCTCTTTCAATGTCTGTTGGAGGTAGAAAAATAATGCATGTAACTAAGCTGCTACCTAACTCCTAATTTTATTTATAACATCTTGCAGTACTTACCTGGTACTTTCGGGAAGCCATTATTGCGTTACCTATTCGTGAACTCGTATGCAGATTAGGCAGGTTTAATTTTTATCTGTAACCTAGAGGATAGGTACAGTAATTTAGAAACAACCTTCATTTAACGAGCCTACACCATGACCTAAGCCGTTAACGTCGGGATTACACTGGATTTTAATGGGTTAAAACAAAGAATAACGTAAAGTAAAATCAATCAACAATAGCATGACAGTATTGATCAAGAAGCAAAGAGTGTAACGGGAGGACTCAATAAGACTAAAGTAAAACTTAGCCGTGACCGCATGTTGCCGAATGGCATCACTCAGATGAGTCGAACTATTTGAGGGTCGGACCTCAAGCCTTCGTAGGTTCGGCTATTAATCCTAACGAAAAATACAAGCAGTCTTATATTCTTGATGGTAGGTTGACACTCACGGCTTTTTGGTCACGGCGTGGCGCGGCGTGACACCGTGCCATGCCGCGGCCAATTTTGACCATTTTCACGCGACATGGCGCGGGCCCCGTGACCTTATCACGATCTGTGACACGGCGTGGCGCGTCTTGCTGCACGGTGTGGCGCGACGAGTTGTCTCGACCGCACTATCGTCGTTCACGACCACTTTGCGTTCACGTAAGCTTTCCTGTGCGCGCCACCACTAAAATAAACACTACCTAAGCTAACCTAACCTAGCCTAACCTAACTCCCAACCTAACCTCCTTACCTAACTTTCTAACCTAACCTAACCTAACCCAACTTAACCCAACCTAACCTTTCTAACCCAACTTAACCCAACCTAACCTTTCTAACCCAACTTAACCCAACCTAACCTTTCTAACCTTACCAAACCTAACGTCACCTAACGTTTCCTAACCTTACCTTACCTAACCTAACGTAACCTAACTTAATCAGCAATACAGCGAACAGCACGGCACGCCAACTTGAACGCCGCTCACACGCACATGATCTGCGTACACACGCACACAAAGCGGTCGTTAACGACGACGTCCCGACCTGCCATGGAGAGAGAACGGCGAGGTGTGGCGAGGCAAGAGCAGAGTCACCGCGTGTTGCGGTGCGTGACACGGTGTCTAGTAGGGCCCTTCTTGAGCGTTGGATTAGCTCACTCCTTCGACCTTTTACCAGAGAGTGCAGGGTGCTGCCATGCAAGATCTGCTATCTGGTTCCTCGGTAAAAGTGTAGACAAGGACGTCTTTTTTTTACTAGCACGGACCCTCTTTTTTGACTGGCTGCTGGCTTGCACCTTGTACATCTAGAGGGATGGATGAAGTCTCCTCTTCTTCCTCGACGTCAACCTCTCTTGCACATGTTTCTGTTTCTTTGGCGGAAACATACTGCGTCTGAAATAAATGTCTGTTAATGCTGCTTTTCTGGCTTGAATGAAAATACAGAAGTCCAGCAACTTTAGACCAATCAGCAGTCAGAAACCTATCCCTCATCGCACCATGTATGAAGACACTGTGTCAATAGCGTGGCATACCGTGGCAGTATGCGCGCCAAACAGTGCCCGCACCGTGATACGCCGTACCACACGTCGTAAGAAGTCGTGACAGGAGGCACGAGCTACGCGACGCACCGCGGCGCACCGTGCCACCCTCATAAATGCTGCGACATGCCACATCGTGGCACGCGCCCCGGGCCACACTATCGTCTCTCGCGACGATTTTGCGTGCGCAGATCGTGTGCGCGTGAGCGGCGTTCACGTTGGTGCGCCGCGTTGCCCGCTGTATCGCTGATCAAGTTGGGTTAGGTTAGGTTTGGTAATGTT